>JBBBWG010016057.1:2333-16290 GCA_037176905.1 Azolla pinnata
CTCCTCTTCTTCTTCTTCTTCTTCTTCTTCTTTCTTCTTCTTCCCCTGTTCTTCTTCTTCCCCTGTTCTTCTTCTTCTTCTTCTTCCCCTGTTTCCTCTCTGAGACATGTTCGTCCTATGATCCACTGTCAGAGACCTCGCCATCGCCATCGCCATCGCCATCGCCAGACCCAGCGGGCGAGCCGCAGACAGACACACTCAGACACACACACAGACGCGGAGAGAGACGGAGACGGAGACGGAGACGGAGACCCATTCCAGCGATCCCCGCCATGGCTTCTCCTTCGCCCTCTCCCTCCCCCGTCTCTCTGCTCCTGCTCCTGCTCCTGCTCCTGCTTCTGGCTCCTCGCCAAGCACGCTCCGGCGACATCGTCCATGACGACGATCAGGCCCCCAAGCGCCCTGGCTGTACCAACAAATTCGTCCTGGTACATCTCTCTTTCCCCCTCTCTCTCTGCCATTGCCATTGCCATCGCCATCGCCGGCATTCCTTTCTTCTCTCCTCCCTTCCTGGAGAAGAGGAAAGTGGTCTCCTTGCTTCTTTCCATCTTTGCCCAAGATGCGTGCTTGCTCGAGATTATTCGCTTCACGCCGATTCGTATCGCCTCCTCCCTCATTCACCGTAGTCCCGTCCCGGATTGCATTCTCCGCCTCCATTCCTCCTCTCTTCTCCGCAAGCACTTCAACTTTGCTGAATCTTGGCGTTCGTATTCAGGCATTTCATGGCACTCCATCTCCATCCTCTTCTTGTTCGTTGACCAGTTCATCTGTCAGGAATGCTCCAAGATTCCCTTCTGCATTGTCCATGTTCTCGACTGTTCTTCTCCGGAGCCCTTCTTTCTTGTCGACAAATCTATCCATTTCCCATGCATTAGGTGTCTCTATTGTTCTTCTCGCCCTGCTTTCTTGTCGACAAATCTTGCCATTTCCCATGCATTAGGTGTCTGTATTCTCTTGTATTCTAGATATATTACCGAATCCGATCATCTGCGCCGTGCAGTTTGGCGGGTTACTTTGTACATACTCACGGACATCCTGCCCTAGCTTCCTTCTCTAGTTTTTTGTGCTGATTATCCGTTTGTTCTCGACACCATCTGTTGGTACCTGACAAGATCTGTGGCTTCCTCAGATTCTGCCCTCACTAGCTTCCTTCCCAGAGGTCACTACTACTTTGTTCTTCGCTATATGTTCCACGAGGGCATAGAAACCAATTTCAAGTCCAAGAATCCCTCTCGATATCTTTCATATATGGCTCTTTGAATTTCTTGAACTATGTACGTATTTATGGATTTTTGCACCTAGCTTCCTTCTCTCGATGACATTTCATACAAGCTCATCATGTGCTCGAAAGTTCATCATGCCGGAGCCCCTATCCGCTCATCAGATGAAAAGATTCTAGGTTTCTCATAGTTTATCATTTTTCATGGCGTTCATCTCTCCACGGTGAGTTCTTGCAACCTCGTCATGGTGAATCCATGTTCTTTTGTTTTGTTTATAGGGAAAAAGCCTTTCTACAGATCTGCTTTATTGATGTGAGTTGAGGTTCAACCTTGTCATGGTAAGGCCCTGTTGATTGGTTTTCTTTATATGGAAGAGCCTTTGTAAAACTATGATCCATTCATGTGATAATGGTGGCAGCATCGATGTAATCATGATAGGCTCCCATCGTGCTCCTACTATGCTGCATAAATGTTGCAGACTTTGTGTCCAAATTAATCTACTCGTTTACAGCTCTATCAAAATATTTGGTTGAACTTAGCTAGTATTTACTGTTAATGACAGGTAAAAGTCCAATGCTGGATAGATGGGAATAAAGAAACGGAAGTCGTAGGCATTAGTGCACGATTTGGTAAAACAATGGAATCTCACGCTAGTGAGGCAAAGATATATCCTCTCACAGCTGCCAATCCTATCACTGCCTGCAATTTCAGCTCTCAAGAGGTGACCAGTTGACTCAATATGCTTGGTACGATATACACATCACCAGTTATATCCTCATCAAACATGACATTCATTTTGGATTTACTCCTAGATAAATGGGAGTGCAGCTTTGGCATGGCGCGGAGAATGCACATTCACAGAGAAAGCGAGACTTGCACAGGCTGGAGGAGCGAGTGCTTTGATTGTAGTGAATACCAAGGAAGGTACATTCCAGGCTTATGTCTAATGGCACTCAGTATGCTGTATGTTCTGAAAAGGATGCAAAGTCAACTCTCACATTGGATCTGGGCAGACTCGGTGTTATTGGTGGATAAATTAACATGTATGTATTGTTAGCCTCATCTGAACAGCCTATTTCTGTGAACATCGGTTTTGCCAAGCTCCATGAACATTTCATGGATGTGGTGGTGCCTGCTAGATAAACTCTGGAAGATTCTGATTTGCTGCATTTTGTGGACCTTATTGGAGAGTCGATCAAGCCCCAATTGATATCCTGTGATTTCTTTATATCTTTAGATACAGGGGAGAAAAGTCTCCATCACTATACGCCCTTTGGTTTCCTGTATATTCATACTTAGAAGCACTGTAAACTAGATTGAGGCTTGGGCTTTCCTTATGGTACCAGAGTATAAGAACCAATGGAGTATGTACCTTTGGTGTACCGTGACTTCACACATGATTCATGTAGTCTATACTTGATTTACAGTTCTTCTTTTCCTATCATGTCATGGGTCAGATTGAGTCTTTACTTTATATTCTTACATTTGCGGATGTATGTTGATTGCATGCTGTTGTAATTGTATTTGAATGCAGTCATTGATAGAAAGGCATTTATATCCCTGCATTTTATATTTTAGAATAGCAAATGTTAGCTCAGGGTATCATCCAACGGCTTAACAAGGTATTTTCCACCTCTTGCAGAATTGTACAAGATGGTATGTGATAGGAATGAGTCAGACACTTTCTTGGACATACAAATTCCTGCTGTATTATTACCCAAATCAGCTGGTGAACATCTTGAACAAGCTTTGGAGTTAAATCAGGAAGGTATACAGCACATCATTGATATATCAAGTTTTGGTTTACAAACCGTTACCAAAGATCACATGAATGATTTCTTTCTTCTTTCTTATTTACTCAAATAAGAACACTATTAATACTGCAATTTACTTTGTGCAGTGAAAGTGCAACTCTATTCCCCTGACAGGCCAGCTGTGGATGCAGCTGAGTTTGTGCTTTGGATAATGGCGTTGGGCACAATTACATGTGCTTCAATATGGTCTGCTTGGGGTTACTACGATGGTGCGGTTGATCACTGCAAGTTGGCAAAGGTTGGTGTTTGATTATGATATTAATAAACACATTCTCAGTAAATGGAAATCAGGGCCACAAAGAGATGGTTATAATGCTGGTTTACTTTGTCAATATTTTTTTGATAAGGTGATGCTTAGTGAAGTCAGTTTTCTCAGATTGTGTCGAGTTCCTTGATGGAATAGATACAATTGGCTCATACAAAATAATGTAGACTAATAGAACAATCCACAAAAAGAACTAGTGGCAGATGGGGAACTAGCATGCTACTTAAGCATCAAGTCAACTGTCATGAAATGAGTGCATACTATATCTGTGAAACGTGCTGATAGAAGATTAGGGCATTCTAGATGAGAGGCAGAGAAACAAAGACATAAGGGAGGGACAGAGATGCACAATGGTATTTGGGCGTGTGTTGCTCTTTAGGTTTTGTAGATAGATAGATATATACAAAAGTGAAACAGTGCTAATCCTGTGCATGACTAAAAGGCAATGTGGCTCGAGAGGAGATAGGATCAGCTAACTCTTAAGTATGTACAAATGCTGAAACACATATCTGCCCAGCTCCTATTGTCTGTTGGCAGTGAGCCAACCGCTTTGCAGGAATGCCCTTTGTGACATGTTCTGCGGGATTATCATTTGTATGCACTTTGACAAGCTCAATGCTCTTGCCAACCAAGTACATCTCTAATGAAATGGTGCTTCACCTGTTCCTGCTCCATTTTCGCATGAAAGATAGGATTCTGTGCTAGTATGATAGCACTTTGGCTGTCTTGGTGAAGAACATGTAACTTTGTAATGCCAAGATCTCCCACCCAATAATATAAATTTCTGCAACTTTCTCAACGATGCTTACCTCCGTGCTTCCGCAATCTTGACTGCCACTAGCCCATCTCTTTTCTGAGACACACAGAGGCTCTATTACCAGTTTAAAGTGTGCTGACGGCATATTAGGATCGGATGCTGAAACACAGACAAACAGAAACAGAGAGAGATGCACGAGAGATTTTGGGTATGAAGATTGTGTACCAATTTATGGTTCTTTTGATAGATATATATACAAAATTAAATAGTTCTAATGGTGTGTTCCCACCCCCTGTGCATGAATAAAAGACACGATGGCCCTTCATTTCCAACAATCTGGATTCTACAAGGAATATTGGTCTGGAAACACTTGATTTGAAAACATGCCTGTCATCATCCAAACCCTTTACTTGTAGGAAAATAATTGTTAAAATCATGTTTTGGTGCACTCATGTACTGTTTGTCCATCCACTCATTTCGCTTAGCCATAGATATAGTCCTACCTTCCCAGTTGACACACTATCCCTGAATGAATTAGTGAATCAGTGAACAGCTACTTAGATGTAAACTATAAGGCGTAAAGAAGAGTCTCACACTCAAACTTGGGAAAACATACCGTCCTATAAAGATACACTTCCATTTCTCATGCGTTGCCAACCTTATACCCAAAAGACTCGAATGACACCAAGGGAGCTTTATCTGTGACGATGAACTATTACCTAGACCAAAAGATTCTGCAAATTATATGAAGAAAAGATTGAAATTGAGGATTTTGTGTGTAAGTGCTCCAGCTTTTGAGCACATCAGGGGAAAGTGTTGATACATGCTATGATGCTTTCCACTATTAGGTTCATGATAGGGAAGGCGCATGCCATTAGTTTGGCTAAATGTGCCATAGTTTCAAAAGCATTGGGCATGAATCTTATATTAACATGTTTGATGTAATTGAAACGTCATATCACTGAATTCTACGATATTCTCTTATTTCTACTAACAATGTGCTGAGATGTCAGCACAGACTGAGTTCTGTGTGGTAGTGGCAACTTTGCCAATCCTTTGTTCACTATTCCATTGGTATAACTAGTTTAGCCACCTATTCTTATGAACATTAAATGAACTGACAATTGTTCAAATATGAGCTGTAAAGCAGAAACATTAGGTGAACTTACTAAACATAATAGTACTGTTATTAATATGAGAAATGAACTCATAGTTTGGGCTTTTTTTTGTTAACTCTAGATCAGGACGCTAGAATGGATGCTCATTTCATGTCATTACTAAGACAGGATGGTTTAATGATGTTCAGGACGCTATAATTGATTATCCAGCTGAAGATGAAGAAACAAAATCTGATGTGCTTAATATTACTGTGGCATCAGCACTTCTTTTCGTGCTGTTTGCATCTGGCTTTTTGGTTTTCATATACAAGTTCATGTCTGGATGGTTTATGCTGGTGCTGGTGGTCTTATTTTCTATTGGTGGTGTTGAGGTGGGTAGTCACTTAAGGCTTACATGCATCAACAAACTCATTTCATCCAAGCTACCTAACTATGTGAATGATTTAAACAGGGTTTGCAAGCATGTTCTGTGGCTCTGCTTTCAAGGTTACCTTCTGCTACTCTTCAAGTCATACTTAATCATATGAGTTTGAAGAACTTAGTGCAAATAAATGGAAATGACATTTCATTTTGCAGGTGGTTGACCCGTGTCAATGGAGTTTACATAAACGTACCATTTTTTGGCATGGTCTCGCTATTGACCCTGATTGTATCACCTTTCTGTATAACCTTTGCCACGGTTTGGGCAGTTTATCGTCATGCCTCATTTGCATGGGTGGCCCAAGATATTCTGGTATGCATATTCTTTATATATTATAAGCAAAACAAATTCATTCTTTTTGTGATCAAGAGAATACCTTCTATACATAGAAAGAACACTTAAACCAAACTATCAAATTTTTTGCAACTTAAAACAAACCAAACCAAAACCATAATACCATGAAATCAAACCAAACCAAACCAAATTTTGAAAGCACTAAATCAAACTGAACCAAATTATTCGAGCCGTTTGAACTACTTAAACTGCTTAACTTGTGGTTTGAAGCCATTTACACGATTTGAATCTCTGACTTTTGAACCGTCAAGCCAAAAAACCTTAGGCCTAAGCCAAGGCAAACCCAAGCTAGCTTTGAAACAATGTCAGCCCTGATGCCACAGTTTCCTTGTGGTTTGGAATCAGCTTAATATGGGTATCTTCTGATAGCAATGTCTCACTTAGAGGAGATTGAATGGTCAGCATGACTTTCAGGCTCCAATTTTTGGCACCCTAGTTGGGCTCATCCAACTAGAGTATCTTATAATAGCAATGTCTCACTTAAAGGAAATCAAATGATCAGCACAACGATTGATCTTTTTTTTATTCATATAGTTGAAGCAAAGGTCAGAAGTGATTGGTAAAGGATCTGAAATTTAGTTCCATAAGGGTATATATCTGTTGGAAAATAAACTCGAACCTCAAATATCAGGAGTTTTGTTTATTCATTTTACATAGCACACTCTCAAATTGCACATAAATGCAGGCTTTCATGTTTGGAGTGATGAAAATTACTGTATGATTGACCTGGGATTCTATGTTTGATCATCCAGGGTATCGCTTTAGTTATTACTGTGCTTCAGATTGTTCAGCTACCAAATGTAAAGGCAAGTTTTTGTGGCTGTTTAAACTGGTTTCAGTCAATTGTACAAGGAAAAAGAAAACAAAAATCAGTTGGTTGATTATT
Source organism: Azolla pinnata (assembly GCA_037176905.1). Lineage (NCBI taxonomy): Eukaryota > Viridiplantae > Streptophyta > Polypodiopsida > Salviniales > Salviniaceae > Azolla > Azolla pinnata. Next base: position 9,169 of record JBBBWG010016057.1, read on the forward strand.
TGTTCTGATTTTCCAGGTCTCCACAGTACTTCTTTCGTGTGCTTTTCTTTATGATATCTTCTGGGTGTTTATGTCGCCAAAACTATTCAATGAAAGTGTGATGATTGTTGTAAGTGCTTCGTGTTCTTCCTCTGTACTCGTTAACATGTTGTAAGTTCTTTGCTTTTTACATGTTAAGACTATGACCTCACTTCTCCTACTATGTTGGACTACTACAAACTTCTATTCACAGGTTGCTCGTGGTGATAGAAGTGGGGAGGATGGTATACCTATGCTTCTCAAGATACCACGTATCTTTGATCCATGGGGAGGTTATAGCATCATCGGTTTTGGCGATATACTTATCCCAGGCCTATTAATCACTTTTGCCAAACGGTAAGATTTCCTATGCAACATTGTTAGATATTCTTTTCATTCCCAAATGCATCTGTGTGTTCTTGAAAACATTTGACAAATAAACCCTAAACCTAAACATTTGACACTTGGGTCTTATAGTTTTGATGTAGCAACAAAGAAAAATCTCTTGAATGGATATTTTCTTTGGCTTTTAATCGGCTATGGTTTTGGTAAGTCCCATCTTTTTGGATAAAGAATGCACCACTTTCATGGCATTTCTTCTCCTTAAATGTGTTTTTTTTTGGCTTTTCTTGTTGTTGAATTGTGTAGGGCTTTTCGTAACATATGTTGCACTTAACCTGATGGATGGTCAAGGGCAACCAGCATTGCTATACATCGTTCCCTTCACACTGGGTAAAACATTTGGAATCAAATTGTTTTTCACAGATTATGTCTGTTGTGGTATCTATACATTGGTGACAAACTTTATTCAATGAAGGTCAGTGTGAGAATTGCTGGTTGTTTTTAGGGTCATTGTATTTTCTCGGCTGGAGACGCGGGGAGTTAACAACATTATGGAGAGATGGTGTGCCTCAACCAAAATGTCCACATACACTCCAGCTAACTTAAGCCAATTGTTAAGTAGATTTGGTTCTTTGCCCCTCACTACCCCTTCTCATCAATCTACTGCTGCACACCAACTTGTATGTACATATTTGCTCCCTCATTTGGACTTCGACGGTGCTTCATTGCAAAATGACGATGTTGTAAAATATAGCTTTAAAAATGTCATTTGCAATAGAAAAAGAAAATCGAAGCTGAATCTGGTGATCATTGTTGAAGGGGGAAGGTCATCCTTCACATTGGAAGTAAAACTGAAGGTATAGAAGACTTACACCATTATCAAAACCCGAAAAACCTGTGAGTTATTTTTTGTTGTATTGCTCGAAGACATTCTCTTATATCAAAATTTTTATCCAATAGTTGTGGCTCATCAACAGATCAGGATACACAGGGCCTCGGTGTATTGAATTTCGAAGTTAAATAATTTTGAATGTATTGCTGGCTAGCATATTCTTTGGCCTTCATGAAATGGCAAAATGTTTGATTATGTTTTTTTGTGAGCATTTGTATTTCAAACACCAAGAGGCAAGTACTATTTTTGTGGTAGGAGCTGAACTACTAATACAGAAAAATTGTTGAGTTGTGTTATCGAAAGCCATAGTGAGCTACCAAACCATTTCTGTCATTTTCATGAATTGACATGCTTTACTCTTCACATATACATCGTGCTTATTTCCTATGAAAACCAAATGTAATTTCAATAACATCTAAATCAGCAAATTTTTTGTTTGATTGCAGCTAAGCTCAATACTACAAGTGATAAACCTGAACAAGAGAGACATTGTTTATCTGTCAGACGCATTGGGGCAGACAGGAATGTAGTTCAAACATAGTTTAGAATGTAAGCTTCATCAGGAAAAATAAGAATGGCATGGCTTCGACTCTTGATATTTCCCGGATTTGTACATTTATGGAATACAACTCGGTGCCAGATGCACACTATTGTAGCCTTAATAAAAAGCTTGGTGTTCCTCAAGGTAAAGCAAAAGACAGCTTCTCTCTTTTTGACTTTACAAAGGCACTATATTTGTCATATTTACATTACCATGGTGCAAACCTATTTGGATACCGAAAGTTTCGAGAGAACACCAGCTGTTTGATCACGTCCTAACAAGAAATACGGGTGCCTCAATGCAGATGCTGCAGACAAACGACCACGGCGAAAGAAACCCCTTTCACATATTAATTTAGTAGCCAAATCCCAACCTTTCGCACCATCATAGTCGAGAATCTCTAGGTTCAGTCTCAATCTGGTGTCCTCCCTCCATTTCCTCAAGTCATAGCCAGATTTTTGGATCTCACTCTTGAACGTCTGCAAGCCTGCTGGTGTTCTCAAGGTAGGACATGCCATTTGCATCAGGATGACTCCCACCGAGTACATGTCAAATAGATCAGGACTGTTGAACTGTACAATAAGAAATGCCGATGTCATTAGGTTAAGCTCTAGGCATATCATTAGAAACATGTGGCGCTACTTATTTTTAGACTGGTAAGCATCACGACATGTCAACTCATTTGCTCAAGAACACCCAAATATGGCAGATCACTAGAAACATATGGACTATCTATTCTTAGACTGGTAGCAGATCCAGTTGCCAGAAACGCATCACAATAAACTCATTACCCCAAGAACAGCACCGCAATATATACACCCAAAATCTCTTAGCATTATGGCACGTGTATAAGCAGAAGTCGTCACCACCATTTGCATACCCTTTTCTCATCACGAGGCATAATATTTATATTAGATTATATAAACAGAATCTCGAATTGTCATGACTACCATGGTGATCATATGTTCCCCGGCTGTTAACGTATTCTTATATAGTTGCATCCAATATGTGCTATATAAAATCAGAGAGACATAAAAACAAAACTATTTTTATAAGAATCTAGAGTAAATACCTGCCAAATAAAGGGTGACAATGCCGCTGCCACAGGTGCAGGAGGAGGTTTTGGTGTCTCTTCTGGCATCACATACAGTTCAGGGGGGCAATAATCAGGATCTAGAATTGTGCGATTGGGAACATAGTTTTTCCCTATGCGCAAATCTGTTGCTGCACCAAAATCAATCAACTTGACCCTCCCTTTGTTTGTAATAACCAGGTTGGAAGGCTTTATATCTCGATGGACAATTCCAGTATCATGAACTTTCTTTAAAGACGTAATGATTTGGCGTGTTATCTTTGTTATGATCAAGACTTTGCGTTCCAAGGGATCGCAGTTTTTCAAGTCAGTTCCAAACATGGCCTCAGTTAAATTTTCTGGGAAATTGCGGTCCTTTATAAAATCTTGAAGCGTTGAATTCCCCTGAACAATGTCAAGGCACTTGTCAAGCTATCAGAAAAAGCGATTATGACTAATTTCTATTAATGACATGTCCTCTAACATACACACAATATATCCATGTTTAATAGAATTCATAAGGTACATTTTCTTCCACGTACTATGAGGAAAAGAGTTTGATTAAGTTACTAATATGGCATAAACTGAATGTGTGTGTGTGTGTGTGTGTGTGTGTCATGCAAACCTATGTTCAAGGAAATAGCATACATTCTCATGAATTTCAATGATGATGAGATTTGATGACAGAACATCATCACTTATGCTAAAATATACCATGAATTGCACTAAAGGCATCGATATTCCAAAGAGATAGGGATACTCAAGCAAGAAAAACAGAATTCCATAATGTCACAGACAAATCTTTTTTTATATTGAGATTCTCCAATTCTGCATTAAAGTTTTCCCGAAACAAGTAGCTTTTTAGATTGCCAACAATGATGAACTGATGTTTTAAGGTATAGTTTTAATAACACAGCTGTTCATGTGCCCATAATTGACATATGGTACTGGAAACACAATACTATTAATAGTCCATGAACACAATTTTAACTACCTCAAATTTCCAAACCAGCCATTTTCCTCCCTTTGTAAATTGTCCACGAGTAGTATCTGCAACAAAACTGCCTAAGAAATCAGCACAAACATCTGGTGCAGCACGAGACATTCGATAGTTGAACCACTCTTCCATCTCCCCACATTCTTCAGCCCCTTCAACTCCAATTTTGACCTACATAAATTATACCCTATCATGGAGATGAGAAACCTATAAGAAGCTTTAAAACACTAAATAACCTGAAAGAACAGTAGTAAGAAATGCCCAGCTTTAGAAAGAGAATGGTCAATTCTAACAATAACTCCAAGCAGTTTGGACATCAGAGAGAATGCATTATTAATTTTTCAGTAGCCGACCTATGTATGATCACACGTGATCATCCATCTCTCAGCAGAAAAAACATAATCCATATTCTTCCAAACCTGCCAGTTACGTATATGCAGTTTGAACATCAAAGAGGATGTATGGTTAATTTTTCAGTAGCCGTCCTATGTATGATCGATCACACATGATTATCTATCTCCCATCAACAAAAGCTTAAGCTTAATCCATGTCCTTGAAACTACCAGTTGTATACATAAGGGCTGAGTTTAGGAGTCTTTGAGCTTGCAATGATGTGAATGAAAGAAAGTGTAGCTGTAAAGGCTAACCGAAGCTACAGAATTAATAATCTAGAAAAATTTCAGCGAACTTGTCAGATGAGAGTAGAATTTCTAATAATGGCAGCAAGGAAACGTATAATGATTATTAATAGAGAATGTGTTGATTTTCATGTTTTGTAGCATGTATTACACAAACTTCCGCATTTTCTAAGAAAATAGATGTGCAGATTCCTCAAAGTTTCCAGCCACTCAAGATCCTGAATTATGGAGCCCAAGGCGATGACAAGTTCCATGTCTAACAATTCCTAGATCTCACGAAAAAGCTTTGCTGCATACTGAGCATTGAGCTGGGTTTGATATTATCGAGTCACAAGGATACCGAATTCGACATAAAAAACAACAAATTTCCTACTCCATGCGAATGGAAACTTCATCTTGGAGGTTCCTCAAGTTTCCAAGTTCTGGTTTGTAAATCCGAAGATGTTTTTCATGAGCCACATACGGGCAATTGATCTCTTTCCATGAAATTCAAACATCATATAAACCATTTCTGACAAAGACGCCACATTGATTACATTAGTTCATATTTGTTAGGGTTCTAAATAAGTTGGGCAATAGTTCTTCTAACATATTTAGCTCCTAGAATACGGGATCTCCATTTTCTGCTCGTAGCTTCTTCAACAATATAGAAGGTTCTAAAGTATGTTAATAATTTAGATTGTTGACTATCTCCACACTAGCTCCTCAGTCATTCCATTATCGATCGTCAAGCCAGCTATGAGGTGCCAGTGACTTCACTATCCCTGCTTCAATAAAAATCTAGTAGTTCTCTTGTAATCCAATCATGTATGCGATTTCACAATTGAGTTCATACGAAAGTTATTGCCATTTTCCCGTATTGTGATGCACCAATGCTTTGCAACAGATCTCTCATTGTCCAGCTGCTATAGATCTTACAATTGGTATGAAATGTGTATTAAACTAAAATCTTTCATCCGCAGCTCATTACAATGTGTTAGAACTCTTTGCTTAAATTGTACAATCGAGTGATCATTGCATGTTCCACTTTCAAAAAGAGTTCCGTATCACCAAACATGGAACCCAAACTATCAGATCTTTCTTCTTATCTCTACATGATGTTTATACAAATTTACATGAAACTTCAACTACAATGTCAAAACTAACCTTTTTGAGGATAACCTTCTGGAAGGATTCATAACCAGTGAACTCTTCAGCTCGCCTCGATCGCTTACCAATACTATCATCATCAGCCGCCACGCTCGAAGGAAGAATCAAGCCAGAAAACACGATACCGAATGATCCTTCGCCTATCCTCTGCTCAACAAGAAAGTTTGAGCGTTTGTACCGCCTTCTTCCTCGCAAGCTGTCCGCAAAGAGCTGAAGAGGAGCAAGGACGTAAGCATCTATGGCTCCGATGAGAACACCGGGTCTGGCCGTTAGGTAGATCAAGGAAACAGAAGCTGCGGCTAAGCTCTGCCATCTCTGAGCTTCCGGAAGCTTCTGGAGGGCTTCAGATCCGAGATTGAGGGCGACGGAGAGAGCATCGGCATCAGTGTCTCCGAGCTGCAAGGACGCAAGGAAGGTTTGGTGTAGAAAAGGATGGAGGTGCGGGAGGAATGTGGTGGCGGGGATGCAGTTGAGGCAGACGGTGAGGGGGCGGGTATAGCCATGGCCACGGGGACGGTGGGTCGGGAGTGGGCGAGGAAGAGGATGAGAAGGGAGAGGAAAGGGGCAGAAACGGAGCGAAGAGGAATGGGAGAAACGGAAGAAACAAGAAGAAGAAGAAGAAGAAGAAGAAGAAGAAGCAGAAACAGCAGCAGCAGCAGCAGCAGCAGAAGAAGAAGAAGAAGAAGAAGAAGAAGGGAGGAAGGAGAGATTCATGATGGCGATGGCGATGGCGATTCAAGACGTGGGCATTCCTCTAATCCTTCCCAACGCATTCCCATGGATCCTTCATGGCTGTTAGCTCAGAAGCAGAAGAAGAAGAAGAAGAAAGAAGAAGAAGAAGAAGAAGAAGAAGAAGGAATTGGATAAGAGGTTCATGGTTCGAGTTTATGCATGCATGTATGTATCCATGCATGCATGCATGCATGCATGCCTCTGAGCTTATGCATGTATGTGTGCATGCACGCATGTACGTTGTGCGTGTTGGGTGCTATGCTATTATGTATGCATGTGTGTGTGCCTGTATGTATGTATGTATGTATGTATGTATGTGGGCGTATATGTATGTATGTATGCATGTGCATGTATGTGCATGCGCGTTTGTGCCCAAGAATGCATGTGATGATGCGTGTGATGCGGTCCAGGATGAATACCTTCGCCAATGTTACTGTAACGTTGCAAATCAATGTACTGGCCATTCGTTCGTTTGTTCATTAGCTGGCAATCGGCGAATGGCTCGTGAACGAGTTTGTTCATTAGCTGGCAATCGGCGAATGGCTCGTGAACGAGATATTGTCGGTCAATTGTTGGCTTGCAATCCTTGCCATGGGTGTCATAACCTTAAATGGTGTACGAGAGATTCGAACCCAAGGCATCAACATCAAGACTCTAAGTTCTTAACCACTAAGCCATAACCTTATACATAATGATATAAGAAAGATATTTAACTTGTACTTAGTTGAGAGAAATTACCGA
>JBBBWG010016068.1:0-16281 GCA_037176905.1 Azolla pinnata
ACGAAGAGCAATGAAAGTCCAAAAACCTCCCAATTGGCACTGAGTGAAATCGCCTTGCGCTTAGGGGCCCCATAATAGAAGTAGGGAGTGAGCCAAACTATTAGCTGGAGTAGAAACGACTACTGTCAAGAAGAAGGGAATTAGATTACCAAGAGACACAATGTCAAAAGGAGGTTTCATAAAATATTTTCCCAAATCCTAACATAGTTCCTGCAATAGCTTATTATCAATGTTATTCAGGTCTGGATCAGTCCACCATTTGGCTTCTAAATAACCTACAATTCTCACCCCCCTTGTATTGACAAAAGTTTATAAGAAATGTTCTTGAGACACCAAAGAAAGCATTTCATCTTCCTGAAATTCCAACAAAAATTACTTCCACTCTTCAAATTACCTTTAACACCAACCAATACATTTAAAGGTGAGTGTAGTTCTTGAATTTCACATAGAGACTAATTTTTGTAAATATTCTAGAAGGTTCCAAAGCTTCTAGAGCATCTGAAAGCTTCCAAAAACTAATATTGCTTTACGTTATATGAATACGATCATGTATTGGATGGATCGGTTGAATTACTTGATTATAATACAAGAGGTTAAGCGTTCAAAATTTGTCATGTCCATAACAAGTGGGCTCAATGGTTGTCTTGTTCTTGACTAAACCAAATCATCTCGTCTTGGTTCTTGATGCATCATCTTTGTCACATTGCCCGCAACTTGGTCGAGATTAGATCTTGGTTGCACTGAACTTCATGGATGGCATAGTTTGCAAGTGGCACAACTACACCAGCAGACTTTGGATGGTAGATAAGTCATTTCTCACTTGATCAAATTCAGTCATCACAATACATACATACATAATGATTCGTTCATATGCATGCATTCATATATACACATGTTTGCATGCGCGCATGCATGTACACATGCATGCACCCACGCATACATACATGCATGCATCCATACCATCCATGCGTGTAAGAAATAATTAGAAGGAACAGAGAAGGCACAGAAGAAATCGAAAGGAACCGAAGGAGCTCAGGAGAAACAGGAAGGAAGATGGTGAAGCTCCGCATGAACACTGCAGATGTTGCTGCAGAAGTGAAATGTCTGAGATCTCTCATTGGAATGCACTGCTCCAATATCTACGACCTCTCGCCCAAGGTATTCACAACAGTCCATAGACCCCCCGTGGTCAAAGGAAGCTCTTCAATGCATGTCTTGCTATTCTGATTAGCCCTAATCCCCCCCCCCCCCCCCTCCTTCGTTTTCTCGTGTTGTGGATTCGATACAGACATATGTCTTCAAGCTAGCCAAGAGCAGCGGTGTTACAGAATCTGGAGAGAGTGAAAAAGTTCTATTGCTGATCGAGAGTGGGATAAGATTGCATAAAACTGCGTTTTCGAGGTTTGCTTTTACCTTTCTGTCTGAGTAGATTTCGCCCAAGGTTATTTTATGTCAAAATGGAGCCCTCATTGATAACCTCATGCTACCAGAGTCTGTGAACTCCACTACAAATTCTAGAAAAGCATAATCCAATATCACCTTTAGATATTCTGTATGTCACAAATATGAATAAGTGGAATGGTGGAAATCACAACGAGAGATGATGCTATTTGGAACTCCATTATGTATGATTACCTTGTACGTCACCTCTCTAAGACATTCATTTGTAATGAGCTAGCGTGCTAAACTCATAATGTTCTATTATCTTTCTTAGGATTCTAATTAGCATATTTATTTTGTCCAGTCGATACTTATGAAATTTTTAATCATTATCTCAATATTGTAAGGGCATACATTTCAAATCATATTTTTGAACAGGCGTACTTTTAATTGGACATATTAGCGATGAGATTCTGTAGTACACTGTGCCTTAGATGGATCTGATATTATATTTATTACTAGAGAATAGACTTGGTAATGTTTGACTGCTAGTTTTTCTGTTACCAGTCCTGAAGTCATGTTTTTCTATTTTAGAGATAAAAGCTCTACTCCCTCGGGTTTTACATTGAAGCTTAGGAAGCACATACGAACAAAAAGGCTTGAAGATGTTAAACAGTTGGGAATGGATCGGGTATGTTATCTTCCATATCAATAATATTCTTGCAATCATTCATTTGCAGGTTAAAGTAATAGTTAACTTGAAATCGGCAGCTTAAAGGCATGTGGCAAAAAATGAGCAAGTTAAATTCTTCATCAATATCTTAGAGTTTGCTTCGAAGTAGTTAATCCTTTCTTTGACAAGCTGGAGTAAATTTTGAAAATTTATATTTTTTGATTGTGGGACATTTTTCTGTATTTAGAGATTTTTTCGTCTAAATATTATGTGCAAATTAAGGATTTCTTGTCAAATGGCACTAGCTTCGAACTTTTTCGTGCCTCTGTCAATTGTCAAAAATCTCATTTTGCATGTCAACACAGGCTTAAAACTTCTTTGTTCGTGTTAATGTTTAATGGGCATTTCGGAAGGCTAGATGGGGGACGAGTGATCATTCTTCACTGTGATGTGAATGATATTTATGATATGTTCTGGTGATCACCTAGTTCAGTTTGATTTGATATAATTGCATTTCCTTCTACTTTCAGGTTGTCGACTTCCAATTTGGCATGGGTGAGCGAGCTTTCCATATTATCCTTGAACTTTATGCTCAAGGAAACCTTTTGCTTACGGACAGTAATTACACAGTGCTGACATTGTTGCGTACACACAGGTTGTTATTGAATGCTCTTATTTACTGTGCGGTTTCAAGTTTCATGCCTTGGGAACACTAAATTTTTCTTCTGCCCAAAATAGAGATAAAGATGCTGCCTTGATTAGAGATGAATCTACCATTTAAGTGTTAACATACGACATACTATTTCTCATTAGGGAAGCTAGTTAGATAATGAAAAACCCAGGTGCATTAGGGAGAATTGGCCATTTATGCATTCACATACCTCATACTTATTCTCATTTGAAAAGTTGGTTAAGTAATGGAAAACCCAGGTTCATTTCAGAGTTTCTCTCTTAACTCTTACTTGTTTTGAGGTTTCTGTTTTCACTTGGCAGCCTAGTATTTTTCTAAGAGTCTGGTTTTCCTCTACTTAATCCTTTTTAAAATAGGCGTTTTTATGAGCAAGCCATTGAATTCAAACCCATGGAGTATGGCCAATTATGAGGATTAAGATGACTCAAAAATTTTAAGAATTTTTTACAAATGTATAGTATCTCACCTGTATTTTTAATTACCTAAAATATCTTATGGAAATCTAGGGATGATGATAAGGGGTTGACAATGATGGCACACCATCAGTATCCTGTTGATTCATGTCGGCACTGGGAAAAAACATCACTGGAAAAGCTTGAGCAAATTCTGTTGTCAAGCAAATCTGATTCAAATGTCAATATAATTGAGGAAAATCATACTAGCGCAGATATCAACTTAGCAGATGAGGTGATAGTGAAAGGAAAAAAGTCTTGGAAGAATACCTCTGCCCAGAAGGATAAAGAGACACTGAAGGATATTCTTGCAGAGAATTTAGGGTATGGCCCTGCTCTCTCTGAGCATATAGTTTTAGAGGCAGGATTTCAAAAGAATATTAAAACTTTCTTGAAGAATAAGAATGGAGATCTAATTCCAAATATGACGCGAGATATGGTTCATCAAATTTATTCTGCTATTATGAAGTTTGAGAATTGGTTAGAAGAGATTATTTTTCATGAGCGACTTCCTGAAGGTTATATATTACTTCAGAAGGCTGGAGAAAAAGATTCAACTCTAAAACAGGAGCCATCATCAAAGGTATATTGAGATTTTAAGCCTTCATTGAGAAATACTAAATATATTTATGATAGCGTATCAGTTGACAATACTCTTATGTTTGTTTTGAATTATATCACAGTTTTATGAGGAGTTTTCACCATTGATTCTCAATCAACATATACACAGAGATTCCATTACTTTCACAACTTTTGATTCTGCAATGGATGAATTTTTTAGCAAGGTAGAAAGTCAACGTATTGAGCAACAAAGGAAAGCTCAAGAAGATTCAGCCCTCCAGAAACTTGAAAAGATCCGGAAAGATCAGGTGATCTGCTATTAAGGTTGTGACACATATGACAATTAATCAAATGCATTTTTAATCAATGGAAGAGCCCCAGTTGTTGCTTTTTCTTCTACATTTCTGTTTATTTTGAAATTCTATGTACCATTGTATTTTATCCCCACATCTGTCTTTCTTCTATAAACATCTGCGCCCATTAAAACAACGGACAGAATACTGATATGACACATAAAGGGTGTCCAATGCCTATTTGAGGAGTTATTTAAATACAAAGACATCGCATTTTATATATAAATACTAGCTAATTGCTTCTATTTCAGCTGTTGGACAAGTTCCTGCAAACTTTGGTTTAGCCTAAGTTTCATCTTGTTTGATTCGGCTGCTCAATCTTGCTTTGGCAGTGATGATGTTGAGTCTTATAGACAATTTTGGCTTCTTTATTGGTAATAACATATTTTACTGTATACTTTGCTGTACTTGCATAAAATCTTTTGTATTTCATAAATATGATAGGCAAACAGGGTTGAAGCTTTAAAGAAAGAAGTGGATCATGCTGTCTCATTGGCCGAACTCATTGAATATAATCTAGAAGACGTCGATGCCGCAATTCTGGCTGTCCGTTCTGCCCTTGCTACAGGTATGAGCTGGAATGATTTAACTCGAATGGTAAAGGAGGAAAGAAAGGCTGGAAATCCAATTGCTAGCATGATCCATAGCCTACAATTGGAAAAGGATCAGATTACTCTCCTCTTGTGCAACAACCTAGATGACATGGAGGAAGAAGAAAAAACCCAGCCTGCAACAAAGGTAGTTCACATAACTTCTTTGCAAAGATCATTTCAATTATCAATGGTGAGGAATAATGGATCCATTTACGTATAATTAATAGGAAGGGGATATATTGATTGCACGCTGGCGCAAATATTATATTATTTCCAAGGGCATTTGGATGAACAAATAGAAAAATATGTGTTTGAGGAAATGAAATATAAGCTCCAGACATCAGAGTTTTTGCTGATGCATCAGATCTATGTCTCCAAAGTTCTTTATAGTTGAAGTAACATGCAGGTGGAAGTACAATTATCTCTTTCGGCGCATGCAAACTCTAGGCGGTGGTTTGACTTAAAAAAGAAACAAGCTGCGAAGCAAGAAAAGACTGTTGCTGCACATGAGAAGGCCTTCAAAGCAGCAGAAAGAAAAACGCAGCAACAGTTAGCACAGGTGATTGTCTAACATAAAATTCTAAGCAGTCATATGTCTTGTATGCTGCTTAATAGTAATTTTTTGCATCTATTAATGTTCGCATTACTTCAAATTTAAAGTGTTGGTACCTGCTGATTATTGCAATCAAATGTACGTCATCATAATTATATTGCGGTACTAGTATTTCCCCTTATCGTTGTGTCGCACTGTTGATTTTGCATCAGATCATTGTGAATGTGTGTGTGGGACTGGTAGGGTCCTTGGTCAGGAGATGCAAGAACCGATTTGCATATAGCGATGAAGGGTAATTTCAAGAGATAAAATATATTACTGGATAGTAGATATAAGTAATTATTATAAAAGGCTTAATCAAGAATAAGATTAAGACAGACAATATTTACAATAATAAGGCAGTCTTGTAGCTGTTTAGAAATTCTAATTGGTCATAGTCTTCTACTTGTGAGTTTAGTTAGGATAATGTGAAGGATGGTAGTTGTGGTAACAGATTGGCATGTAGGAATTGGTTAGATTGTGCTCTCAGGTAGAAGAAAACAGAAGGGGTGAATTAACCAGTTATTTATCCTGGATACTGAGAATCAAACATTGTCGATATGAACTATTTATGGGGTTGTGTAGCATGTGATTTGCAGCAGATTTCTTCACAACTCATGGACATCCGTTTTCATTGATGCACATTTTGATAGCAGCGTTTTGTCTTCAACATCTTCAGTCCTTGTTTGTTTTGTTGAGGTATGGCATGATAGGACTGTGAGTGGAGCCTTTGCTGCACAGATAAGTTGTGCACTGGTCTATTTGCTAAGGATAACCTGGAGGAGGTTAATATGGGTAACCTTGTGGCTGAATAAGTAAATGGTTAGGTTATCTCTGGTAGAAATAAATGGAAGGTTTAAAATATTCAATTATTCATGCTGGATGCTGAGAATGTAATGTCATCTCAGATTTCAACTATTTACCAGTCTCTATAGCATACTGTTTTCAGGAAAAGGTTGTTGCTGCAATCTCACATATTCGGAAGGTGCATTGGTTTGAAAAATTCAACTGGTTTATAAGTAGTGAAAACTACTTGATTCTTAGTGGCCGTGATGCTCAACAGAATGAACTTTTAGTGAAGCGCTATCTGAAGAAAGGGGATTTGTAAGAGACTTGAACTCATATTATGCACTCACATTTCTTATTCTGTTTTGCATGCCATTTGGGTTCTTAATGCTCTAACTGTCTTTTCTATTCTTGATATATTTGACCCTGAATTGTTTATAACTGTACTCCGGAAAATTCTACTGGTCTTGTCAGATATGTACATGCAGACTTGCATGGAGCTTCTAGCACAATTATTAAAAATCATGATCAAAACACTGTCGTACCACCACTGACATTGAATCAGGCCGGTTGCTATACAGTAAGTTAACTTAATCATGTTATTGATCGTGAGTGTGAAAAATGCTAATATACAGAAGAATAATTATTGTTGAATTCTTTTTAGGTATGTCGCAGTCAGGCATGGGATTCGAAAATTGTTACTAGTGCATGGTGGGTATATGCTCATCAAGTGAGTAAAACAGCACCTACAGGAGAATACTTGACAGTTGGAAGTTTTATGATACGTGGGAAGAAAAACTTCTTGCCACCACATCCCTTAGTAATGGGGTTTGGTCTCCTGTTCAGACTTGACGAAAGTTCTGTTGGTGCACATATACATGAAAGAAAGATGGGTCAGGAGCTAGAGGAATATAATGATGCTCTTGATGAGATTGAACTGGGTAAAGATGAAAGCAATGGCATTGGGGAAATGACAGAAATAGAGGAAAATGGGGAAACTGCCGAAATTTCAGAAGAAATTGATTCAGTGTCTATCAAAGAAGACAAGAGTGGGCCAGAACCTGAGATGATAGATGAATCCAAGGTGAATCCTGAAGTGACCGATAAAAATGTTGATTTTGAAGAGCTCATGGATAAAGCACTTCGACTCTCAGCACGAGTATCCACTGAGATTCCTAGTGAGAAGTATGGTTTAGATACCTATCCAAATGTGAAGTCAACAGCGTTGGCACCGGCTGATGCTTCCATTGATGATGATGAAAATGCTGTATCAGCGTCCGCCAAAGGAATGCAGAGACAACGTCCATATTTATCAAAAGCAGAAAGGAGGAGATCAAAAAAGGGGGTTCAAGAAGCAAATGATGTTGAAAATGGTAGTAAATCTGTTCTGGAGACAGTTGACATAGAACGAGAGAGTGATGCTCCAAAAAAAGAAATGGATGATGGTAAGTTCAATTCTAAGCCTGAAAGTGTTGCATTTGGAAAAATAGCACGAGGTCGTAAAAGTAAACTAAAGAAGATCAAAGAGAAATATTCTGAACAAGATGAAGAGGAGCGAGAACTTCGCATGTTACTTCTTGCCGTGAGTGTATCTATGAACATTATGGCATCTTTTCTCTAGCATGTTTTTCTGGATATTCAAGTGAGCTTATTTTACTTCTTTTGCAGTCATCTGGTAAACAAGAACTGGATGTGGCCGATAAGAAAGCTCCTAAAAAGAATAGAGAATCAAGTAAAGAGGTATTAGGTGAGTTACAAAAATCTTGAAAACCTGAATTTCTTGTGCAATCTGAGATGTAGGGGCACTAATTAATCGGCTATAACCATTAAATGGTCAAAGAAGTATGGAAAAATCATCTCATGTTATTCTAATGCACATGCATTTCATCTGATGACTAATGGAACTTGCTGCTACTATGACTGTCAGTGTTAAACAATTCTTTCATAATTGGAAGCCTGTGAAGTTTATTTAAATTCTGGCAATGTAATGAAATCCATAAGCCACTGGGATGTTGGTCGTTTTCCTATGCCTATACTTTACTGAGCTCTTTAGAATGAAGTTCAGGATATGCATACACCACATTAATGTATGACGAAATTCATGTTTGTAATTAGGGAGCCAGCTATTTGTTGTTCCATCAAAAGGAAAGCAATGATTGTGGTTCCAGTAGGGCAACATCTATTGTCCTACGGCATAGTGAAGATTGAACCCTCTATTTAAGATAAGATCAGCTTATAAAATCTACTTTTGTTTAACAAGTTCTACACTCAACTACTTATTAGCTGCTGCAAACATTGATTTGCTGGTAGAACCTGGATCTAGGCTTCTGTAATAAGTTGCATATGACTCATTTGCGACAATCTTTTACTTATTGATCTCAATGCAATCTGTGTTCCAGAATTTTGATATTTGGTTCATTTTTTTCTCAATTAGTATAAGACAGTACAATTTGATAGTCTGCTACAAATTTTGATGGGGGATATCTATATATCTGCACCATGAACTGGGTAGGTCTATGTCCTGTCACAAATTTCTAATAGATGAAAGCTTCTTCACCCCCAATGCCTTCAAATCTCTGGTGGGTATAGGTAGGCATTCTGACTTGGGAATCAAGATGTGATCAATGGCATGGAAATGAGATATAGTATCATACAAGAAAAGGGTTTTGCTTGTTTGTTGATCTTCTCTGCGTGCCTTGTTCTTTTTGTTACACAGTACCATTTTTGCAAAGTCACATGCTAAAAGTAAGATCACTTTCCCTTATCTATGGTGTTAATTACCTTCTGAAGTGTGTCTGTGCACAGAGTCAGAATTTTTGTTTGGACTTGAATTTGTATGTTATTCATAGTAAGTCAGAGGTGCATGCCAATGACTGGCAGGGAATGATTTGATACAGTAAACAAATTGAAATATACTCCTAACATTGTTTAGGTATGTCTGACACCTGCAAAGATGTATAAGTTTAATATTATCAACAAACAAATTGTGAAGTAATTATCGTCTACATTTAACTTTTTTAATGTGCAGAGGTACTGGATCAATCAAAAATATGTTACAAATGTAAGAAGACTGGACATGTAGCAAAAGACTGCCCACTCTCTTCTGCTGGTCCTCCATCTTACCATTTAGAAAAGCAGGAGATCATTCTGGAGGATGCTGAACAAGAATTGGCAGATGATGAAAAGGAAAAGCTCTCAGAGCTAGACATGCTGACTGGGAGACCGTTGGCAGAGGATATTTTGCTATATGCCATCCCTGTGTGTGGACCTTACAATGCCTTGCAATCTTTCAAATATCGAGTGAAGTTAACTCCAGGAAATGCAAAGCGAGGAAAAGGTAAAGAGATTAAATACATAGAAGTAAGTACTTTTGTGCATAAGGAGAAAGAAAGATGAGGTCTTAAGTACCCATTCATTCTTTCATCTTCTCAAAGGGCTGCTACTTTTTCTGCATTTTCTCATGCCCTCTTATTTATTTGCCAAATGCACCTAGTTGAACCTCTTAAGAGAGAAGGCATCAGATTCCAAAGTATTTGTGGAATAAGGAAAACATAGAGGCATCTGGCAAAATAAAGAACTTGGGGGCTGATGACAGGGATTGATGACGGTATCTGTGAAATAACGGAAACAGCAGGGTTAGATATTTTCTTATATGATTTGACTCTCTGAATTTTGTTGTAATTGGCTGTGTAGCTGCCAAGACTGCGATGAATGTATTTTTGCACATGTCGGAAGCAAGCTCGAGAGAGAAGGAGCTGATGAAAGCAATGACAGATCCAGAACTGGTTGCAGCCATTATTGGCAATTGCAAGGTAACTGCACCAGGCCTGACTCAACTAACACAGCGGCAGAAGAAAGGCAAGAAAACCTCTTCGAACCAAGACTAGAGCAAGAAACCAAGGAATTCTGGGTATTCGCTGTGCTTGTTTGCTTTTTGAGCGGTGGAAATATAGGGGCTCATACAAACTGCCATTTTTACAATGTACAGAAGGCTGTAAGATTACAGAGTGTACAGAGTGCGTCAAATTAATAACTAGATTCAAGGAGCCATCAATTCTGCTATGGAAAACAGTGAATGTTATGAAGCATTGAAGACCTATTCCTGGTTCAAGGATTTCTGCAGTGCGCTGACGATTGGGTTGCGAGAATTCCTGTTTGTAAGCATAGTCAGAGCATGAAGAGCAGCATGCATTGGTTCCTTTGATGAGCCCTTCCAAAAACACACATGCATGCAAATGATTTGCATGTGTATGTGCATTCAAATTTCGGATATTACTGTTGTGCATGCTCATCGTACACATTGTGTTTGAAGCACACTATTGATTTTGTCGGATTTTTAATTTCTCTTTACTGATTCTGTTCCCAGCTTGCGTGTTTGTGTTGTGCCCAATGCACCTTGAAGTTTTTGCATGTCTGTGTATTCAGGTCACAGTTATGCATTGAACTCCAGCCATTAAGTGCACTTAATTCCTTAATTCCTTTATTGATTTGCCTCTATGACTCTCTCGTGTAAGAACTCAGGCCCATGTACCTGGAAATACATAAACGGTAAACACATGAGATCTATTTGCAGATTTCAATTGACATCCCACGAATTCTATGGGATAACCCTGAGCTCAGTGATTTCGGGGATCAGTCAAATGTAATGCAGAGATGATGACCCTTTTCAATGAGAATACTTGAGCTAGTTGCAGAACTAAAACTGCGGTTCAAGGGCAACATACAAGGCTAATGTTGCCCTATTTCCAGAGTTTCAGGGCCTTGCAATGTAGATATGGTGCGTTCATTTCTTTACATCTATCTGCCTGTGCCCCCAAAATAATGTAGCACTCCTTCAATACCCATCCAGCGTAGATCCAACAGTGTATACCAAGGCAGAAATCAAATTTCCACTCTAAGAACGAGTAGCCATTTCTTGGGTAAAAATTTGAGGAATTTGGGAGCGCTCATAAACCAGTAAGTACATAGTCCAGCAACGTTAGCATCGAAGATGCAAGGGTCATTGTGCACAGAAGAATCGGACACTATACCGTTTTTCCACATATACTATACACTAAACCCTGAGTTTAAGGTTCTTGTGTCTGTTTTAAACACTGTTCTTGAGCGTGTTCATGATGCTAGTATGCTGTGATGAAGGGCAACTGATAAAGATGTCCATGGCCGAACTTGGGCAGCAACCATGGCAGCATTATGCCGTAATAGTTTATCCAAGGGGTAACCTTGGCGAGGTAAAGTCACATCATGGGCATGCAAGCGTAGAGATGGGCAATAATCTCCGCTTCCATCACCAACATATACAATCTTTAACTTAGCCCTATCATAATGTCGAGCTGCATGATTTAAGCCCCCATTGACAAGAGTGTCTAATACATCACCTTTGCAAAGATTGGGAGGGCAATGAGGGCAAGAATGTGGCGGCATCATCATCATCTTCTTCATCATCGCTAGGGATGGAAGCTTCTCATTATGAGAGTTAGCCGAGGTTAGTGGCAGGGAATGATCAGCATTAGCCAGAGCCCTGTATCTCAAGCGACCCTCAACATCAACCCAGGCAGGGTTACTATGAATACCGCTGAAGAGGCTTCTGATAGCATGATGCTCGAGCACTGTATTGATAAAGAATGTGTTTGCATCGCTGAGGATGCGCAATTCACAGCCATGCTCTCGTGCCAATCTCAGTGTTGGCACAACATTGGGGTGTAGAGGGATATCCCGAAGAGCACATTGGATAGCTGAGATAGATATGCCTTCAGCATGCAGTAGCCCTAGCACGTGGTTCATTGCATCATGCCATGGCATGCCACTTTCACGAAGATCCTTGAAAAGATCAGCATGGCTGAATTGCTCTGCAACCCATTCACTACTATCTCTCTCGGTGATTGTCTCATCAAAGTCTAGTATGCACATGACCCGCTCATCATCAGGATGCTCCTTTGACCTCATAGTTGCTGAACTGAACGTGATGGTCTGCAATGTGCGAGCACCTCCTCCCACCAACTGAAATCTGTACAATGTTGGATCAACATTAGTCATTCATCAGCCTAACATTCTTAATTGCTTTGCTATGAAACCCTTAACCCCAAACCCATCGAAAATGATATTTTCTGTTTGTCACATTAAAACTAGTCAGCCATACATGACCATCAATGTCAGAGACCAAACCACAAGATTACATTACACCAAAACACATCTTGTGTGTACACATAAAGCAAAATAGAGATATGGAATTTTTTTTAATCAATCGATACAATTTATGCATTGTTGTTAAGTGAGGCTTATCCAACGCTTAAGAGCTGTATTAACTTGCAAACAGTATTACCTTCAACCCTACGTATTTCAAACAGATTTATGATGAATCTTTCAAAACCAACGATCTCCGAGCAATTTAATATCCACAACAAAATGCATGGTGGCTGCAATAACACAATAAAAGTAGGTCAAAGTCTCGAGAAGCTCAACCTATCTTTTGCAAATACAGAATCATATATGGTGCATGATGAATATTAGGGTTTCTCTGTCTTTATGGGTGGAAATCCTCAATGATCTTTTCAGGTATTTCTGATTCCAGGTTTTGTCATGTTTGTTACAAAATTGACTACTTCCAGAATCTTGTTTTCCAACCTCAAATTTCGCCTATGTTTTCATTACGATTGTGCATTGAATACTGGAAAGATGGCGAGAGCAGCACATAGAACCCAAAGCCTCAATGAAATGTATTACTCCGTCAATCAAGGATACAAGATTTAATGAGCGAAGATTAAACTTTACGGATTAAGGACTAAAATATCCAGAAAGATTAAAGATCAACGATTGACACACAAGTACAGAGACGAACATTTCATGCATTGATTCAAGACAGAGTTTTTCCAGCGTCCGGAAATTTTGATCCACGAGATTATCAAAAGCGTTACTGATAGGACACGTGATTCTTAGAAATATGCATTTGAACCAAGAGATGATCGACTGGTGGTTTACGAAGTAACACCGTGATGGCTAACATATCCACACCTTTCGTGATGTCCACTGTTCAGAAGAAGGTCCGAGAGGCCAGAACGAAGAAGAGGAAGAAGCAGTGGAAGCCTTTACCTTGTTCTGCTTGAGAATGCCATGGCGGAGGAGCAAAGAGAAGCAGGGCGATATCGCGTGATGGCTCCGTTCTTATCCTTCCGGAGAGAGCAAAGTAGGGGGGCAGAGAAGGATCGGGTGCGAACGACCGATTCGATCTGGAACATGATCCCCGAGGACGGTAAGCTGCGATCAAAGACAAGGCCTTGGATTGGCGGTGGAAAGGAGAGATCTGCTGTTGTCCGATCCCGCCTTCGAAGGTAGAGGGTTTGGGCCATGGCAGAGAGGGAACGTCTTGGTCAAGACAAGTCAACGATATCGGTCAAGATTGGTCAACCAAGCTCGGTCAACGAGTCCGGTCAACGGGACTGGTCAAGTCCCAGATGCAATTGATCTGGCCAAGAATGTTCTCTTCGGCATGGCCCGCGGAGAAGACAAACTTTCGAGCTGTACAAAGCCGAAGAAGCTTTGATCGATATATATATATATATATACACACACGTTGAAGAAGGAAGCTTGAGTGTTCGTCGAAACTTGTGTTCGATTAGAGGTCGGTATAGAACATCTGTCTCTGCTTGCTTCTGCAATGGGTCGACAAACTTGTAGCTCGTGTTACAGGCGATTAGAGACATAGGGTTTGGGGTTTAGAAGAAGAAAGAGAGGTTGTTGGGTCAAAGTAATAAGCTTCGTGTGATCAGGTGAGAGAGAGAGAGAGAGCTCTCGATTTAGAAGAAGAAAGAGAGGTTGTTGGGTCAAAGTAATAAGCTTCGTGTGATCAGGTGAGAGAGAGAGAGAGAGAGAGCTCTCGATGGGAGGAAGGATGAGCAGCTGGAGCCGGAAGAGAAATCTGCCCTCCTCTTCTTGATGGCACCGGTGACTTATGCCATATGCCACGAATGGAATCGAAATCCCGGCTGGGCCTTTTAAGCGAACATCATCGACTTGCCCATCTTCGGAAACAGTGCCATATAATATGTACATACTTCCAGTAACAATCCGATCGATCCATTACTGATGAGATAGTACGTGGAACTAGTAAAGTTGGTACAATGAGCTCTACGAAGTTCGTCCCTCCGTGTTTCAGACATCTATCTTGCTCGGACTTCTTCGTTTCCATGAATCTTTCGTTCCCTCGTCTGCATGGGCATCATCACCGTCTTTGTACCTTTTTCAGGGTTTTCAGCTGCAGCCCATGTCCTCCCACCAACACTGTTGCTTTCAAAGTTTCGGAACATAGTCGGCCGATTTTCTTGCCAGAGTCTATCGGAAATCATTCCATGCATGTCCCCGTTGTACCGTGATGCCGTTCGCAAGCAAGCCTCCCAAGGGGATCTCAAACAGCTTCCATTGTTAGCATACTTCTTGCGACTGCAAATGCAAGTTTCTCTCGTGCCTGGCATACAGCTCGAAATACAAGCAAACAAGATACATGGCCACAGGCAACGTCCTAGTCTGCATCTCGATCGTCACCCCCCACACATTCTTGCTGCTCATATTCATTCACATAATGCCCACCGTTTGGTTGGCAGTCATTTTGATGTAGATTTAGCCAAAACCGGCCAATAAGCAGAGATCATGTGGCCTGTGAAAAAATATTTGGAGAAGGGAAGCAAGAAGATTTTTATGCATTTGTATCCCTCACATAGGCTGAGATTCCAAGGACATGAGATATGGCTACTTCATTCACAGAATGCCCACCATTTGGTTGGCAATTGTTTTGATGTAGATTTAGCCAAAACTGCCCACTAAGAAGAGATCACGTGGTCTGTGAAAATATCTGGAGAAGGGAAGCAGGAAGGATTGTGTATTTGTATCCATCATACCTGCAGGATAAGATTCCAAGGACATGAGCTATGGCGACTACAGTTCAAGTCTCCTCCTCCTCCTCCTCGCTTCTCTTTTGCTCCCGTGGCCTCATTGTCAAGTCCGCTCTGCAGGTAAATTTATCGCTCACAACTATCCCCAAACAAATTCACTAGATTTTATAAAGACTCTGAAATACACTTCTTTTTTCATGATTTCTATCAAAATGCCGTTGATCATCCCCTCCCCCCTCATGGGTCTTCAAACTGCCGTTTTTGAGCAGCTCTCTGATCTGATCCATTCATCTCCTTTTCTTGCCATTCGCATGCTTTCATGAGCCACATAGTCATATCCTTCCCTTCGTCTCTTTCCTGGAATTTTGTTACGAGCACATGCGGAAATACAAGAATTTCCAATGGTGTTTCTCAGTTCTTCTGGAGTTAGGAGGCAGCAATATAGCACAAAACATTGGGAGGTATACGATACAGGAGATAATATAAGTCAGCATAACTATCACGAAGAAAATGTCAAAAGATTTGGTACATACGACAGGGCGGTCAGCAAATAAGAGAGATAGAGAAAGAAGAGAGCAGGATGGTATGTCAAGGTTGACATAGGGAGCTACGAGGAAAAGGACATTAATTACTATATCTGTTACATGGTTCATGTGAAACGAACGTGAAGTCGGAAAATATGGTATATATTTTGTGAGTAGATTGCGAGGCTGATGTGGTATTATGACTACTTATCGGATGTGATGCCTTCATTTCCACGAACTGAGATTTGACTGACAATGGTATGGCTCTATTTACTTGGAAACTATGGTTCAGCCAGAAAACAAGAAAATGGTCACGTTATTTGTAGATATATTACAACTTCTCACAAATGAGTATTGGAGTATAATAATTTTGTTGAGGAAATATGATAATGCTTGCTATTGGAGATGCGCTACAAAATCTCTCCATTCCTTTCCATGTACCGAGAGATTTAGCTGACAATGGTATAGCTCTATTTACTTGGAAACTATGGGGCAGCCAGAAAATAAGAAATTGTCGTGCTATTTCTGGATATATTACAACTCCTCAGAAATGAGGATTGGAGTATCATGTGCTAGAAATGTTATTGGAGGGAATATGTTAGTGTATGCTTTCGGAGATGTGCTATAATATCTCTGCATTTGTGAGATTTATGATGGTTCCAATCGTCGCGTTATTATGACTTGTATACATACTGTGATGTTAGATATTTGTGCATTCAACCAAAGAATCAGCCAGGAAAACGAGACTAGAGACTTT
Source organism: Azolla pinnata (assembly GCA_037176905.1). NCBI lineage: Eukaryota > Viridiplantae > Streptophyta > Polypodiopsida > Salviniales > Salviniaceae > Azolla > Azolla pinnata. Next base: position 16,245 of record JBBBWG010016068.1, read on the forward strand.
AGGAAGGACTATTGAACCAATACGAGCCAGTCCTCAA
>JBBBWG010016090.1:0-16266 GCA_037176905.1 Azolla pinnata
CGCGCTCGCGCCGCAGCTCTCGTGGCCGCGCCGCCTCCCGCGCTCCGAGATGGTCGGCCCCTGGAAGGCGCACCTCTACGACATGCACCACGTGCAGGTCAGCGTCAAGTCGCGCCGCGTGCCCCCCGACCATGACGGCGGCGACGGCGACGGCGACGGCCACCACCACGACGGCGGCCACCACCACGACGGCGACCTCTCCGGCTCCTCCGACAGCGACGGCGACCACCACGATTTCTCCGAGCTCCTCACCGAGGACGAGAAGAAGCAGCTGCACTCGGCGCTCCGCTTGGACTGCGACGAGTTCGACGACGAGTACGACGACGAGTACGACGACGAGTGTGCACGGCCTCGCACGAGCTGGAGCTCCTCCTCCAAGCAGCCTGCTTCCGCTGCCCCCGCCCACGAGCTCCCCCGGCTCAGCTCCGACAAGAAGGGCTGGTTCGGCTGGGGCCGGCGCAGCGTGAAAAAGCACGGCGAGCATTCCCCGCGCCCCGCCGCCCCGCCCCGGAACTCGTCGTGTACCGACAGCGACAAGAGGACCTCCTCCTCCTCCTCCTCCTCCTACCACTTGAAGCAGCAGCCGCCGCCGCAGCACGAGGAGCATTCCAAGCGTATCGCCCCCCCCAGGAACTCGTCGTGTGCCGATAGCGACAAGCTGAGCTCCTACTACCACCACCACTTCAAGCAGCAGCAGCAGCAGCAGCACGGCGATGTTGACGCGAAGCGCATCGCTCCCCCGAGGAGCTCGCTCTCGATGATGGATGGGGAGAAGGTGAGCAAGCTGCTGAGGGAGGAGCACCGCAGGGCCGCCGCGAAGCCTCCCCGGGGCCGCCGCTCGGTCGACTCGCGCCCCTCCAGCTTCCGCCCCGACGACTACTTCCTCAAAGACAAGGACCAGCGCAGCAGCTGCAACAGCAACAAGAAGCTGGCGATGGGCAGCAAGGAGCCGATCCGCAAGCGGAGGGTCACGCCCACCAACGATCGTGGCTCCGACGAGAGCGAGTACAAGAAGGGGCTTCGCCCCGTGCTCTGGCTCACCCATGACTTCCCCCTCAAGACTGAGGAGCTCATCCCGTTGCTCGACATCCTCGCCAACAAAGTGAAAGCCGTCCGCCGTCTGAGGGAGCTGTTCACCACCAAGCTCCCGCCCGGAACCTTCCCTGTCAAGGTAGGCTGACTCACTGAACTCCCTGTTTCTCGCGCTCTTTTATAACCCTCAATGCAGGCTTTCAAGGGCCCCATTTCACCTGCTGATTGCTGCTACCTAAGCTAAGCTAAGCTTAGGCTAAGCTAGAGCTAGCTACAAAAAGACCTGATGCATTTTGCAGGTTTCTAAATCCTAGGGCCCATTTTGTTTAACCGATGGGCTCGGGGAAAGCCCGAGCCCGATGCGGGCCATTTTGTGTTTACTTACTGCTAGAAAAACCCTGCTGAGGAGGGAGGGGGTTTCTTCTGATCAGAATGCCACTCTCTTAATGTTTCATCAGCTAGAAACCCTGCATCGAATCATCCTGATGCAGGGTTTCAACAAGGAGAACGTTCTTCTGTTGATGCTGGCTTGCTGCTACCTAGAAGCCCTGATGCGCCAGGGTTCCCGATACTCTTTGTCAGTGCTAGCTAGCTATAGCTGGAAGCCCTGACACAGCGGCGTTCCAAACAAGAAGCGCATTCTTCTGTCGATGCTAGCTAGCTAGAAATCCTGACGCAGGTCGTTGTTGACAAGAAGGGCATTCTTCTGTGAATTCTTGCTAGCTAGAAATCCTGACGCAGGATTCCGACAAGAAGGGCACATTCTTCTGTTAATGCTAGTTAGTTAGCTACCTACCTACAAACCCTGATGCACGCAGGGTTCCGACAAGAAGAGGGGGGGCATTCTGACACTGCCCCCCGATCGACAGAGTGTTCTCATCATCGTGATTTCTTCCGATTTTTGTGTGCATTGTATCTATCTCGAACCGCATCGTTTTGTTTTTTTTTTATCCCCCCCCGCTATACGGTGTTTGTTGGTTCCATCTTCTTCCTTGCCTTGCCTTTTGCTCAAAGGTTGCGATCCCGGTGGTGCCGACGATACGAGTGGTGGTGACATTCACCAAGTTCGAGGAGCTGCGGTCGGGGGAGGAGGAGTTTGCGACGCCAGTGGGAAGTCCGGAGGGGCATTCCAAGGCGAGAGATGGAGAGCATCATCACAACAACGGTTCGTGGTTCTCGTGGATAAAGGGATCGGCGAGCAAGATCGCCGGAGGAGGAGGAGCGTCGTCGAGCTCGAACCCTGGCGAGCATCATCATCAGCATCGGCACCACCACCACCACCACCATCATCATCATCAGCATCTTCCTGCTGAAGCTGCGGACCCGTTTGCTATCCCCCCTGACTACGTTTGGACGAGCATGGATGCGACGAAGCGCCAGAACAAGGAGAAGAAGAAGTCGAAGAGGAAAGGGATGAGAAGAGGTCCAGCTGAGGGCTCTGAGCTGCTGGGCCCCGAGATGTAGCTCCCATTTTGAAAACAAAACAAAAACCGAGGTATTCTGTTTCTCTTTGTATACACCGCTGCCGCCACCGTTCCCCCCCCCACCCCACACCCGCCTGATTCCATCCATAGGATCGATCCCAAATGTTTTTCTTTTCTTTTCTCTCTTGTGTTTTTTGCTTCCTTTGGTTTGGTTTCGATCGCATGCATCGCTGCTGCATATCTCTATCGCCTAATCGCTGCCGAAAAGCTGCGATTCGAGCGATTGATGCTGCGTATGCGAACGCTGCTGACCTGAACCCCCCCACACACACTCTCTTCAAAATTGTGGCTCTCTCTATCTCTCTCCATTTGAATGAAACCATCTCTTGCATTGCTGGTTGGTGTAAGCAAAAAAAAGTCTGTCAATCTTATCTATGCATATGTGTGCCTTTTTTTTTTGTGTTCTTCTGCTTCTTCTTCTTCTTCTTCTTTTGCAGACAGACTTGGCTCGACAAGACGAGACAGATTAAGATATGGAAATGGGAAAAAAGGAGAGAGGAACCTTACTACTACAGTCCCAAGTAGCGTTAGCCATCGAAAGAGACGACGGATTGGATGGAGATGCCCATTGCTAGCAGCCTTTGGGCGAAGAAGGAGAATGTCGTGGCTGCTGGTGGTCTTAGCCCGATGCGCAAAAGGAAAAAAGGGCACAACACTCGCTTGCAGTCACGGCTCAATGCCTCCGATTTCAACGCTTTTCTCGCCGTTCCAAGCTAGAAACTGTTGCACTGCCTCTCCCCTCCACATGCCCCTGAAGAAGCAGAGGACCTGATCCCCCATCCCCAAAGGAGGAAGAAGAGCCTGTTCCCCTTTGTTTTTTTTTTACAGGAGCAACGTCCCTGTCGAGGCCGCGAGCGCTGTCCCCTAGCATCTTTCCTTTCTTCTTCATTTATCCCATCTACCATAAGGTCCATTCAAGTCTTTTCTTCTTTTCTGTACCACGACCCGAGTTTTCCTCCGAAATCTTAAGTTTTTTGGTCCCCCCGCCCACCGATGATGCCGGGAAGCGATTATTCTGGACATTTTGAAGGCCTTGCAAGGTTACCACTGTCATGGGGTCAAGAAAAGAAAGGCAGCTGGTTCTATTTTGTATATCCATCCCTGTGGTGGGAGCCCAGCAGAACATATTTTGATTCCCCAATGAGATTCCAAAACCATAGGGAAAGAAAGGGAGTTGGTTTTGTTGTATTTTGTATATCCCTGTGCTTGGTTAGTAAGTTAGTTGGTGGGAGAGCTCAGAACAAGTCCTCCCCAGTAATGATGCCTCAAAGAGATTCCGAACCGTGCACTATACCTCTAGCTAAATCTATCTGTTGATCCCCACAACATCCATGACGACTCTTATAGCTCTTCTAGGTTCGTATCGACAGCTTTTTAGGAGACAGCCCAAAGCAAGAATCACTGAAACTGGTATTGGAGCTCTTTTGGGCCATGAATCGGTTGCGACAGGGCAATGTGTGGCCGGGGATTGGGTATGATGAGACTTGGTGTAATTCAAACGAAAGCGCAAGCAAAGGTTCGAGAGAATGTAAACAGAACCATGTCACCCACTCATACAGACTTCAATTACATTGCTTGTTGAACTCGATCACTGACTTTGGAGCAGTTCATACTGACTTGGATGCTTAGTTTGGCTGTTAATCTTTTAGATGTTCAGTTTGTTTTTAGTGGGCAACAAACCGACAACATTCGATTGTGCCCGCAATGTCAAAAAGTACAACTTCAATCTCGAGTCTCTTTGTTCTTACCTCTACATAGGTTCCGAGTCCATGACCTCCTTCAATTACTATTCCTTAAATCATAAGCACACAATGCATAAGCCAATCAAGGAGTTTCATGATATATGCATTTTGACCGAATCATGGAGGCCAATTCCATAGTATTGTGTGCAGCCGTTGAATCGTGACAGCATGTATTGGAACACGGTGCAGTTGAACAGCCTGAAGGTACTAAAGCTATAACATCGACAGCGATTTAGGCACACGATGACAATCATCTATTTACCTTCCAGCTAATTACTGCAGCAATCACCATCATGATGCCGCATCTCGAGGAGAATCATTTTTGCCTTCACTTCAATGTATGTTCAGACATTTGGCTTCACTATGTAAGATAGTACTTTGAATGAAGATATAATTGACTAAGGATAATCACCCAAAAGCAATTACGGGAAACATCCCAACTGAACATGGACCACAAGAAGAGATTGGAACCATCAAATGACTATGAATGTGATTGACTATCTATACTATCAATATTACTGAGAACTCAAATGTATCGAGGTTGTGTTGGAAAAAACCATCGACGGACAGAAATTAATGGTCCATCAAAGGTCAAAACTATACCCACAGAGAACAGCCATGAATTGGAGTATGTTAAACATATGAAGTCTCTTTGGTTAAAAAAAAAAAACAAAGGCTTGAACCTTTTCTATTGAAAAGGGGCCCGAAATAGAATCAATGTATTGAAATATACGTTCCAAAATCAATTTGTCGTGAACTGCTATAGAAATACTGACCAAAGCATTAAGTGTGTAGCAAGCAACACAAGGAACACACAAGAAAACCAGCCTTTTTCCTTCAATTTTCCTTCAATTTTCCATAGTGTTCATTATTGTACTTTATCATCATGCAAGGAAGTAACATTCACTGGTTTCAGATTTGCATAGAAACTGAATACTTGAAAGAATTGAACCATGTTGAGATCAGAGCTATATGAACCATTACTGGAATTAGTCAGCAATGGAAATTATGTGTGAGCTTTTTACCAACCCCTAGAGCTAAGAGCTGCAACAACTGTGCCAAGTGTATTGTCAATGGTACGATTCCAAAGGTGTACAAGTTCCTCCCGAGAAGATTTATTGAACAAAGACCCTGGAACCTGGATACATAAGAACGCATCTCTCTCTATATATACATAAGAAAGCATCACTCTCTATATATACATATATTTAGAACAACCCCTTCTTTATCACACATAATAAACTCCACAAACTATAAAAAAAAGTACGAAAATACATCATTGAACTTAAAAAACGTAAAACGTTTGGTAAAGGATCCCATCATCTCTTATATGAAACCTAGGTAACCTCTTACATTTTACTATGAGGAAGTGGAGAATCAAAGAGCTATCACACTTATGAAGGGCCAAGCCAAAATAAAGAGAAACTATACAGTTTTACAATAATCAATTTCTTAAAGTTATTAAAATACTGTCCTTAAAGTTCCTTCAAAGCGTAGAGCAAAGAAGCTATGCATTTGGGAACATATAGGCCAAAATTATCTTTATAGACTCTTGAAAGAACTTGAAAGTATCTAGAAGCGATTTCTTACAAACTTTCTCTAAGACAAGCAATTAACACTATATATGCTCTTACTTTTGAAACAGGATCGCTCTCAATTGAGAGCACGGCCCTAGAATCTGTTGTTGCATACATGCTTAAGGTTTAGAAGACTCCCCCACATTGACTTTCTGGAATCGCATGGGAAGTAAACCAGAACAGCCAAAGACAAACAAAAGCAAATTTCTTCCATCCAAGAGTCAGTGAGGCAGGCCCCTAGCCTCTTTTTCTTTTAACTCCATTCACTTAACTCTGCCCTCATCTCTTGAATCTGAATCTCCCAACTCAATTTCATGAGATTTCAAGATTTCGCCCACCACTCCCATTACTCATCATGTCACATGCATCTCAACTTATTTATTTTTACTACTCATCTGCATATCTTTCCACCGGATCTCTTTACATACGCAATAAGTCTAGAAGAGCTATGTAAAAAGTATTGTTATGTTGCACAAAGGTAAAGATTAAACTTCGTAAGCATTACCTATTCTACAGCCAATGTCAGAAGTTCATTATGGCTATTCACTGCAAAATCCACTCGGATCTCTACCCTCTCCATGCCCCTCTCGTCATGGAGTTGAAAATTGTTAGTCTTCATTAATGACTTCTCCAGGAACTTCTCCAGAATGATAGGCTTTTCATGTTGAAATAAAAAGTTTACGCCTGAGGGAAATTGAAATAATGCATAATTTTGACTCTTACGCAAACTGGAAAATAGAGCAAGCACTGAGGATTATCAGATGAGTTTGACAAGGAGCAAAACGTCCAACTCAGAAAAACCAGTCGCAGGTGCGTGCTCTCAAAGTCACATGATACTTGATAAATGGATGCTCACCTTCGGTATTTGTTTTTAGACACCATGAGAGATGTGCTGAATACTCCAGCAAGCTACATCAGCAAGTATTTGGCCAATCTACTTATGCTCATGTGAACAAAGGTAAACTTGAGACCCCACGCAGAGAAATGCACTCAGGTATCCTAAAAGTCTAAAAGATACAACTGTATAGCTTTAGGTATACCACCCTCGACCTGACTACAAATGATCCTTGGTACTCTAAGTTGTAAGGCCCTTGTTATGAGCAGAATCCATTATAAGATACCAAACATTTGAGGGACCCTAAGTCCAAGTTCTATGCATGATTTATTATTGGTAATTGGTGATCTTTCAACTTTGTGAGAGTAGCCATTTATTTAGGCAGGGTCAAGGCTACTGGACTTCTTGTAGGGCAAAGCTGCTTGGACTTCTTGCCAAGTCATGCTGGTTGAATATTCTGGCAAGGAAAAGATAGTTGGGCTTCAAAAGTCTTTGGAACTTTGTAAGATGGTAGGACTTCAGGAAACTGTACAATACCTAGTTTTAACATAACTAGAGTATGGATCACTACTAAGCCTTCCAGTGTCTAGATCGCCATCTAAGCTTCACATTTAGGAACGCAAGGGTGGACAGCACCGCCATTGTCTTTGCTTTATTCTTCCCAACTTTCAGAAGTCATGCGTTCTCTATCTCTCGGTCTAGACTTACCATCTAGTTGCGTCCTCTCTCTCAACCCTCTCTACTGGTCGATTCCCTGTGTCATATAATTTCCTTACTGAAAGAAAGCACAGACACAAAAGGTATACACTGTTGGCGAAGGTTAGATGCTCAACTCTCATGTGAAGTCAAGAATGAAGATGGATAGAAACATCAATCTTGTGCAATGCCATTACGGTGCTATGTATCCCCAATCTATGTATACGTACATAAGTGTAAATGTGTGTGTGCATGTATACACCCATATGCGTGCAGGTATTGGCTTGCAGATACATACCCTAATAGATACAAGTGCGTGTTGTTCACGGCTTGTAAATGCAAGACATGAGCAGCACGGTCGTGGAAAAGAATTTGCGTACGTATCTTTGCACATCCGATCATATTACTACCTCTCGCAGGTAGGCTTGCAGATACGAAACTCCAAGTTGTGCATGCGATCACTAGGGCATAGTGACGGCCAAAGGAAGAGACAACGAAGCTCCTCACAAAAAGGGGGCCAAAAACGAAGTTGGAAGAAAGGTTTTGAAGGGGAGGTACTACCTCGACAGGGGTGTAGGGAGGGATGGCTCCGCGGGAGACGACGGAGGCGAGGCGAGCGGTCGAACTCCAATAAGATTTGTGCTGATGAGCAGCGACGCCGATCCCCAAGGCGAGGCCGAGAGAGAATCCCAGAAGGCGCTCCTGAGCAGCAAGGGGGGAGTTGGAGGAGCAAAATGGCAATGAGCACACCATGCGGAAACGGGAAGGAGGCGGGCAGCTGGAGGCGTGGGACAGAGAAGTAGGGTTTGGAGTTGAGTACCTGCATGAGGAGCGAGGCCATGAGGCGAGGCTGCTTCTGCAGAGGTCGACCTCGTCGTCTGTGCTCTGCCTGTTTCCTTCTTCCTTCTTCCTTCTTCCTTCTTCCTTCTTCGGCAAACAGAGCGACTTCCGGTTCTTCTTCTTCGTCTTCACATTTTGGCCTGTTTTTTCAGACCACTTTCAGCTTCCGAACACTTGGATTTCAAAGAGAAAATAGACTTTGAGCTAAGTAATTTCTCGGGACACAAATGCATCAAAGTTATGATGTAAACAGTAGATGTGGATTCCCAATGTGCCTCGGCTCGTCGAATCTCTGGATTTTGGTCTTGATTCAGCTCGAGTGTCTAGGTTTTGGTCTTGATCCAGCTCGACTGTCTGGAATTCGGTCTTGATTCAGCTCGACTTGCCTGGAATTCGGTCTGGATTCAGCTCGATACTCTGGAATTTAATCCTAGTTGTGGTCTTGATTCAGCTCGACAGTCTGGAATTCGGTCTTGATTCAGCTCGACTTGTCTGGAATTCGGTCGGGATTCAGCTCGATACTCTGGAATTTAATTCTGGTTGTGGTCTTGATTCAGCTCGACAGTCTGGAATCTAAACCCCAAACTCGTCTAGTTCTGGTTCTGGTTTTGGTTTGGGTCCTGATTCAGCTCGACATGCTAGAATTTAACCCCAGTTCGTCTACTTCTGGTTCTGGTTCTGGTTTGGGTCCTGATTCAGCTCGATAGCTTGGAATTTAACCCCGGTTTGTCTAGTTTTGGTTCTAGTTCTGGTCCCGATGCGGCTCTGGTTGTGGTATTGATTCAGCTCGACAGTGTGGAATTTAAGCCCCCCAGTTCGTCTAGTTCTGGTTCTGGTTTTGGTTTGGGTTCTGATTCAACTCGACAGGCTGGAATTTAACCCCACTTTGTCTAGTTTTGGTTATGGTCCTAATTCAGTTCAACAAACTGGAATTGAACCCCCGGTTTGTCTAGTTTTGGTTCTGGTCCCGATTCAGTTCGAAGATCTAGAACTTAACCCTTGGATTTAGACACAAGGCTTGAACATTGACTCACTCGTCATTTTTGGTCTCGGGGTTCTACATCACTTTGAAATTTCTTGAATTGGTTTGGTTTTGAGCCTCCTCGACGCGCATGGTTCAGGTTCAGTTTCAGGTTCGGGTCCTAATTCAGATCGATAGTTTGGAACTTAACTTGATGGTTGCGGAATCGGTTTGGTTCCGTTCCATCTTATCTATGTCCTCAATTTAGACTGCTTATGGTTTAAACTGCGAAGCAAGAAATGATTCTATAATCTACAAATTTGCCAATGGTGCGTGCGCATTTGGCAAACTTTCAAACTCCCTAGTTTACGCATGCCCTGAAGGTGCCATCAAAAAATCCAATTGCATAGTACATAATTATACCGGTAACCCCTTGTCGAGCTCCTCGACATCCCATAACATATACTTTTTAACTGGGGATAGTTGGACTGCTCGATGTTAAAACTTCATATGATTCCCTTGCCGGTCATGTGTAAGCTTAATTTACCCTATTCTCCAAATGACATTGTCGGGGTGTTAGAGGGTTACCGATCATTGGGCTAATCACAAGTAAGAATTTAGAAAAAGAAAGGAAAAAGGGGGCTCATGCGATCACCCCCATAACCAAACGATGGGAGATATATACAAGCTATTGTCCAAGTCCCATAATACAATGATGAAATAAAATTATACACTTGATTGAGTCGAAGGGGATGCACATGTTTGAAGTAATAGGATTGTCCAGATTGTCGGCAGTAATAGGATCATTGAGCAAGTCAACGACATCATCGACAAGGATTTCCAGACCCTGGATCCGTGATTTGTTTTCTAGGCTCGATGGAGAGGACGCATGTCAAGATTGGGGAAGTTCGAGGGATGATACTGATTTCGAAGGGAACAATAGATGATGCTGATGACGCGAGAATCTGAGAATTCATCGGTACGGGAATTAAAAAGAGCGTCAAAGAGTAGCGTTAAAACAAGATCAGAGTCACCCCAGCCAGAAGACAGGAGAACTCGGAGGTCCATGGGGTTCTGGCTGCTAACTGTAGGGGAGAAACCGATGGTTGCTGCTCAGGCATGGGCTCAGCTGGTCTTCATGCGGTGTGAACGGAATCGACGCAGAATTCGCGGCGGCCTACAAGCAGTCGAATCATCATGCCAATGAGGCGGAAAATACGGGAGCAAAACTCCATGGAATGGTTTTTGCTTCGCCTCGACCGCATGCATACATACATACATACATACATACCTACACGCATACTTTGCGCATTATGAGTATATATGGTATGGGCACAGCTCTCATCCCTCCTTGAGATCCACGTCGAAGGCTTCTGTCGACTTGCACTTTTGTGGTTCAAACTCGATTCACACATTCCTCCGATGCAGCATGTCGGCATCATTGGGAACTGCTGCTGATCCGTGCATGTGCTCTTCTTCTCCTCAATGCACAAGGAGCCTCCTGCTTATATCATTATGGTCATGGGTTCAAATCTCTCATCGACTCTGATTGGAGACCTTCATGGTCTCATCATTCCGCTTTAGGCCTACTTGCAAGTATCGAACCGCAGTTCCGATTCCTGCTACTACTCAACGATTTCGAACTTTCAAAGCCTTTGCACTTCATATCTCGAGATACCTCTACCTTTGCAGAATGTAGGGCAAGACATCTCTAGTCGTACAATCCGGTGGCATAAACTGCATTATTTGTGGCACAACGAAGAGCCTCGCTCGAGGGGGCAACTCGGTGGTCCCTCACAAGCACCTCGAGGAGCAAAGACCAAGAAGGGTAAAAAACAAAAAAAAACACAAGGTCGGGGTTTTATTCTTCTTCGTTTCCAGCTCGAATCATCGCTCCCCTGGGGGCTTTCGGGAACAGGTTTTTGCCGTTCCCAAGTCAAAGTCGGATGCATGTCATGTCATGCCATGTATGTATGCATGCATGGATAGTGTCGAGCTTTCCACCGCCTTCACGGATGTCTAAGATCGAGGCTTGTCGGGTTTGTTCCTTTGCAAAGTGCCTGTAAAATGGCAGCATGTGTGTGCCTCCTTGGGATTCCATTCGCCTTCCCCGCCATCAGTCACTCTTGCTTCCATCCTCACCATCAAGCCCTAAACCCGAAACCCTAAAAAACCCCGAAGAGACCAGAACAGAACAGAACCAAACCAAACCAAACCAAACCGATGTGTGCCCTATTGTTCCTTCATAAGTCGGCAGCCGGTGCTCGCCTGAAAGATGGAGGGAACACTTTAGGAAACGCTTTAGGAAACAGAGAGCCCCCCCTCATCATGTGCATACAGACAGATCGACAAGAGTCATCGAATCGGTTCTGTTCCCGCCTTGTGCTACACACACTTGAACCCTGGACGGGCGTGGGGCCACCCATTCTTTCTTAGGTTGCGCTAGCCCCGCTTGTCATTTTTACGGGGCGTGCTTTTCGCCGCTGCCCAGTCGGAAAGCGCAAGCCCTTAAACAGAAGCCGCGCTCCCTAAAGACCCTGGTGACGATGTTGTCCGATCGATCAACCGACATTATGTTCCCCGAGTTGTGCTATCAAACTTGTCAAGCAAACTGACCTCAAGAGATCGATGAATCATACGATTCGGAGCCGGGACTTCCTGCGTCGAAATGCACAGGGGGAGACCCTCTCTTCATTTGTATGTACATGTCGATAATCTTTAGAGTACTGCCAGCTTCTTTTAAGGTTACGAGGCCACGCTTCTTCTCTCGTTCTACGATCGAACACACACAGACACAGACACACGTAATGTTAATCGTTCGTTGATGCCCTTCCTCTCTGATGCATGGGTACATGCATGCACACAAACATGCCCTCGAAGTCTTGCTGTTTCCATTGTCCAACGCACTTGACTTTTGCATACGGCGTCATGATTGCTTGTGTCTTCCACACATCCACACATCCATCCATCCTCCATATGTACATTCATATGTACACACACATACATACATACAAACAGCTAGACAAACAAGCAAACATACATCCATACATACATGCAAGCATGCATGCATACATACATAGATACGTACGTACATACGTACATACACACACACACACACATACAGACAAGCAGATAGACAAACAAACATACATACATACATACATACATACAGACAGACAAACAGATAAACAGACAAACAAACACACATACACAGATACATACAGACATACATACATACATGTGGTGATGAGAGGGCACGCGAAATGGGACCCAAGAAATGACTACTCCTTGCATCACCAACATCATCACCACCATCACCACCACCGCCATCATCATCGTCACCATCTCCCTCATCATCATCAGCGTCACCATCACCACCATCAACATCACCATCATCACCACAATCACCATCATCAAAAACTGTCACCATCATCATCATCATCGCATTGAATATCGCTATTGGATGCGCACGACTGCGCCCATCGTCGTCGTCGTCGTCGTCGTCGCCCCTCGGTTTCACACCCTGATCCTGGAACGTGACTCTAATGCCCCCCCCCAACCCTCCCCTTCTTGGTTTCACACCCGGATCCGCAGAACATGATTCGTAATGCCTCCCCATCCGACGTTTCTCTCTATGCGGGCGTGCTTGCAGTTACGTGTGTGTTTGTGTTCGTATCGTGGACGCATTCAATGCTTCCCTTACGGCAAACCTTCTAAGCAATCGGCACAGTCTCCCTTGGAGCTGTTTGGCTTGTTGCGTTCCGTCTGTCTTTCGTTTTGTTTCAGTTTTTTTTGTTTTTTTTTACCCTGCCCCGCTCTCGACGAATCGGCTTCGATCATAATCTATACGTATATATATCCGTGGCTTAAGTATGCGGCATGGTACCGGTGTTGTACCGGCCGAGAAGGGAGGCCGTTTGACTTGACCATCTCGGCGGGACGTACGTACGCGAGCTCGGTGCGGATCGCTGTCCGCGCTGCTGCTGCTGCTTTTGACTCGGCGATTTCAACAAACGGGGGAATCGAGCCGAGCCCCGATCATCATCGAAGGGGGGCTTGTAAGCCAAGAGGGGATGGTCGAGGCAAGTCTTTTAAAAATAGCACTGGATTCAGTTGCTTCATCTTTATACATATAGATGTTACGCATGGATCGATTGTCTAGTAGCTCGGGCACTGAATTTCGGTTTGTTGGAGCCCCAACTCCCCCCCCCCCCCCTCCTCCCCCATATGCAGATCTCAGATCTATAGCCGGAAATGCTCATCGAGGGGTGCGAGATTTTCAGCGTGCATTTTGTTTCGCCCACGAGGCGGTTGGGAAAACAAAACAAAACCAGAGAAAAAAAAAAGCTTTGGAGAAAACAATCTGCTGCAAGCAGTAGCAGTAGATGCCGCGTCCCTCTTTCTCTCTCTCTCTCTCTGTCATTTGTCTCTTTTTTTGGCTTTTTTGTTATTGTGGACGCCAATGCAAGCAAGCAAGTAAATCGCACCTTGAGACAGATATGTATGGGTAGGAGCGAGGACATTGTTTTTGGCCTGCTCTCTACGGAAGTTGGCCATAGGAGGAAGAAGGAAAGAAAGGGAAGAAAGAAAGGAGAGAGTGAGAGAATGGGATCATTTACTGCAGCTCCAGATCACCACCAGCACCAGCACCATCATCATCATCACCACCATCATCACCATCAGCACCATCATCACCACCACCAACAAGTTGTTGTTAACAGACAAGACCATTTTTACTCGCGCTTCTTTTTCCTCGGGTCCGGTTTTCGGTTCGACGGCGATTATTATCGAACGCGGGGGCCGATGATGAAGATGGAAGATGATGGCGATGGTGGCGATGGTGATGACGGTGGGGATGGTGATGGTGCTGATGGTGGTGACGGTGGCATAATATGGTGTGGTGCCCGCTCCATGGGCATGCATGCCGAAAGCGCACAGCATGCATGCCATGCCCGAAGCACACATACCGACATACATATGCACATGTGACATGGACAAAGATTGATGGATAGGGATGGATAGAGAGAGAGAGAAGAGAGAGGAGAGAGAGGAGAGAGGAGAGAGGAGAGAGAGAAGAGAGAGGAGAGAGAGAGAGGGTTTCTCATTTGGACGCTGGGCATGTATGTGGGCCGGCCCGGGCCCACGCCAAAGTGTGTACACGCATCTCTGACACACACAAACACACACTCTCTCTCTCTCTAGCCTCTCTCTCTCTCTACTCACATCTCTCTCCAAAGTAGAGCGAGGATCTGGAGAGATGAGGGGAGGACAGCTAGTGCGAGAATCTACTACGCACCACATCATCTCTCTCTCTCTCCTCTCTCCCCTCTCTCTCTCTACAGAGCGCTGCGTACCATGAGGGGGGCCCCCCCCCCTTTTTTTTCTTTCTGTTCCTTTTTGCACTTCGCTTGCACAAGGAGAGCGAAGAGAGAGGAGAGAGATGGTAGAGAGAGGAGAGAGAAGTTAGAGAGAGAAGTAGAGAGAGAAGAGAGAGAGAGAAGAGAGAGAGAGGTTGCTTGGTAGGATAGATATGGGTGCTGTCCAGCGTGGCGCGATGACGTGGACGCGCGCCGCGGCGACACGTGCCCGGCGATGCCCAGCTGGGCTGGCATCCAATAGTAATAGTTCTCTCTCTCTCTCTGTGTCTCTTTTAAATCCCTTAGAAATTAGAATTATACACATGTATGTACATTCATGTATTTGTATATACATGCCCCCTCGTTTTTTTAATTCCTCTCCCCCCCTTTTCTCCTTTTGGTTTTTTCGTTTTTCGGTTTTTCCGTATTATTATTATTGTTTGGGAGCTCTTGGATTGCAGAAGATGTACGGTAGAGAGAGAAGCGAGGTGGAGAGAGAGAGAGAGAGGAGAGAGGGAGAGAGAGAGCGGTAGAGAGAGGTGGGCTCACGTGGCCGCGTGTTCAAACCTTGTTGTTGCTGGTTTTTCTTTTTCCTTTTTTTCGTTTTTTCGTTTTTGGTTGTTTTTTTTTCTTTTCTTTTCTTTTCTTTTGGTCGGGCGCGGGGGTCTTTTCCAGCGCCCGCTTTCACACGTGTCCGGACAGGGGAAGCCCCGCCCCCCCGCCCCCACATCATCTTCTCTGGCTGGTGTCCTAAGGGGCGATTCACACGGGGCCCCGCCCCCTGGGCCTGCTTAGCAAGCGGGGCTGGTTGCTTTCCGCGCTTTTGCACCCTGCTGCACCAGCAGCGCCTTCCTTGGCTCCCTTCAAACCTGTCTCTCTCTCTCATTCTCATCCTTTTCTTCTTCTTCTGCTGCTTCTTCTTCTTCTTCCTGCTCCCTCCTTCTTCCTCCTTCTTCCTCCATCTCCTCTGCAAACTCTGCAGCTGCAGCCTGCATGCAGCTTCCCTCTTCTGCTGCTGCTGCTGCTGCTTCTGCTTCTTCTTCTTCAGTCAAAATCTAATAATTTTAAATACACTTCCTTCTTCGTTGGGATCTCTGGTCCAATGGCGTGATTGATCCCCCCCTCCTTCCCTGCACCACCACCACCGCCACCTGCATCATCCACATCAGGTTCCTCCTCCTCCTCCTCCTCTTCCTCATTACAGGCAGAGAGTGAGCTCAAAGAAAAACACACACACACAGGGGAGAGAGAGAGAGAGAGAGAGAGAGAGAGAGAGAGAGAGAGAGAGAGAGAGAGAGAGAGAGAGAGAAAAGAAAGGACAGCCCCCAGCAAAGGAAAACAAAAGAGGGAAATTCCAAACGCGCCCGGCCTGAATCCTGATCTTGTCCTTTCCTCCTTCTCACCCCTCTAATCATCGTTCTCCAGCTGCAAGCCGCAGTCAGAATTGGCATCACAACAGATTGCTCTCTCTCTCTCCCTCTCCCTCTCTCTCTCTGCCACACACACACACACACACACACACACACACACACACACAAACACACTCACAGAGCCTTGCAATCTTTGCTCAAGCTTACAGTGTCCCCCCATAATCTAGCTACCTATTCCTTCTTCCCTCTTTCGTTCTCTGCTTCTTTTAGGTCGGGTGGGTGGGGTGGGGGGAAGGGGGGGGGGGGGGGGAGTCCCCTCCTCATCCTCACCCTCACCCTCACCCTCCTCCCCCTCTTATCCTTTTTTTTCTC
>JBBBWG010016101.1:0-16251 GCA_037176905.1 Azolla pinnata
AACGGATCAGTCGGTTAATTAGCTTGGGTATAATCTAGGAATTAATTTGATGATCGATCGTCGGATCAGTCGGTTAAATTAGTTCGAATTATTTGGTATAATCTAGGAATGATGATCGACCCGCGGATCTGAAGATTATAATTCGGTTAATAAGCTTGAGTTATTTGGTATAATCTAGGAATGATGATCGACAGGATCGGTAGAGTATTTATAATTCGGTTAATTACGTCGAATTAGTTGGTATAATCCAGGAATGTTGATGATCGAACGGGATCGGTCGGTTAATAAGCTCGAATTACTTGCTGTAATCTAGGAATGACGATCGACCCGGGCATCAGTAGATTCCAATTCGGATAATTAGCTCGAATTATTTGCAATAACCTGGGAATGAATATGATTGAGCGGATTAGCAGGAGATTAAATAGGAGCGATTCAATTAGTTTGGTATAATCTAGGAAGAATCGACCTGTGAGTCTTTGATGATAAATAGCAGCGCTGCAGCGCAGAAGAAAGCCACAGCTCCAAAATCGTGGGCAGTCGAGCGATCCCAATTGTACACAATTATATATATATATATATAATCGTGTGTGTACTGTTTCCGATCACCGCCCGATTTTTGGCTGTCCGGGCTAGCTACGTCTAAAACTGCTGCTAGCTTGTAATTGGCATTGATCTCTGACGGTAATTAAACGGTTCGATCAACGCGCATTAATCTTTGAGAGCAGGGTTTAGGAGCGCTCGTTCAGACTAGATTCTGTTTAATCCTTTGCTAATTAGCTAATCAGCGACCTAGTTTTGCCTGCAGCTGCATCTCGATTAGACAGTTAGATTCTATCAATCCTTTGCTAATTAGCTACTAATTTTGCCCGCAGCCGCACCTCGATTAGGCTAGATTCTATTAATCATTTGCTGATTAGCTAATAATTAGCGACCCAAATTTGCCCGCAGCCGCATCTTGATAAGACTAGATTCTATTAATCCTTTGCTAATAAGCTAATCAGCGACCTAAATTTGCCCGCAGCCGCATCTCGATTAGACTAGATTCTATTAATCATTTGCCAATTAGCTAATAATCAGCGACCCAATTTTGCCCGCAGCCGCATCTTGATAAGACTAGATTCTATTAATCCTTTGCTAATTAGCTAATAATCAGCGACCTAAATTTGCCCGCAGCCGCATCTCGATTAGACTAGATTCTATTAATCCTTCGCTAATTAGCTAATCAGCGACCTAATTTTGCCCGCAGCCGCATCTCGATTAGACTAGATTCTATTAATCCTTCGCTAATTAGCTAATCAGCGTCCTAATTTTGCCCGCAGCTACATCGCCAGCTAATCGACGCAACATCGACAGTAATTAGGGCACCGGCTTCACGGCTTCATCGATCTGCATAATTAGTTTAGCTGCCGCTGATCTGCATCTGATCATCAACCCATCAGTATTACAATTAATCGCCCCGAAGATCCCGATCACCTGCAATATGGATCAGCAGATCGAGAACGAGCATCTACATCAGCAGCTGGAGAGCACTCTCATCGCCTACGCCGACAAGCAGGATGCCGCAGCGGCAGCGGCAGCAGCCGATGATGCCCACAATAGAATCTGGAGACGCTTCTTACAGCTTGATTCGCACGTGATGCTGAAGAGCGCATCCTCCATCTTCATCAAGGTAATTAATCATGCGCTGGGTTGAGCTAATACTGCTAATCAATGATCATACGGGTAATTAGTGAAAGTTTAATCTGCATCATGCCCGACCGATGATGATCATATTGGCCCGCGGCAGGCGAATCAGATCGTCGCGGATATTTTGAATTTGACGGCCGTTTGAGCCACCGCCCGCATCTGATTCGATCAATGATGGATGATGATCCGTTCGCTTGTCCGTAATCAATTACAAGTAATTATTGATGTGGTTACGATTCACTGATGATGAAGGGATCAAATCTTGGGATTAATCTCTGCTGATCACTGGATTGGGATCAGCAGACCAGCTGCTAGGGATCATCTGGATCGCTACTACTGGCTAATTTACGCTAAAACAGCAGCTGCTGCTGCGACGTTTAGACTATAGATAGGCGCAATCGATGTGGTTACTAGGATTGATGATCGAAGGGCGGATTAATGATCGATTGATCTACTTACCGAGTCTCTGCTGATCATGATCAAAGATTCTGCAGCAGCTGCAGCAGCATGATCAGGAGATCAAGCGCCTCTAGTGATATTGCTGATCAACAACTATGGATCATAGCCTGCACCATCAATCGTATTGATATATAAAACCCTAAACCCTGATCAACCCTAATCTGGAATCATCACGGACAAGTAGCTTAGGTTCTCTGCAGTAGCAGCAGCTGCGCCCGAATCGTTGGGCAATCTATATATATAGACAGCTTGCTGCATGCATGATCACGAAGATCACCGCCGCGAGCGATGCCGATCAACAGCTATTGCAAATTTGTATTGTATTGGATTGTATCCACTACGATCATCGCGTGATCCACCACCGAATCATGCCGATGTATAGATCTCTACGACCCTGCGAAACCCTAGATTCCTCCTAAGGCCCTAATTACTGATCGATTGAGCTGCTGCAGGTGATGGGCGAGATGATCGGGAGCTTCTTCCTCCTCTTCTTCCTGTCGGCGATCAGCATGGGCGATTACCTGGACAACGGGCGCATGGATCTGGTGCAGCACGGCCTCATGGCGGGCTTCGCCATCATGGTCATCATCTTCTCCATCGGCCACATCTCCGGCTCCCACGTCAACCCCGCCGTCACCGTCGCCTTCGCCGCCATCGCCAAGTTCCCATGGATTCAGGTCGATTCTTCCCCCCCAAACCCAAACCCTAATTCCTCCTGCAACTCGGCCCGATTCTTTAATCTTCCCTCCGCGGATCCGATTCCATACGATCCCAGTCTATCCGATTCTATACGCATCATCAGCATCTCCGCATCACCAGGCTGAAATATGATCATCATCAGATGCGTAATAGTGGAGTGATCATCATCAGATGCGTAATTGTGGAGTGATCATCAGGCGCCTGCGTGATAGTGCCGGAAACCCTAATTTCTACCCGGCGATCATCATCTGCTGATCCGCCATATTGAACCGTACGTACTGTCGACGGCCAATATCGTTCAATTCTACAATGTTCTGATCCTCAGCATATTGATCAGCATCATCGGTACTACCGATTTCCATTACCTGGTCATGCTGATGCAGATCATCACATGCGCGTCATGGATGGATTGAGGTGCATGCATACTGCCGCAGGAAACCCTAATTTCTAGCGGCGATGATCATCTGCTGATCGGCCATATTGACCCCTCGGACATCGTTAAATAGCTATACAATCTCGTGATGATCATCAGCATGAGCATCATCTGCGCCATGCTACCTCAATCCATGATGCGCATGTGATGATCTGCATCACGATCAGATGCATCATGGATTGAGGTAGCTGCCTACAGGCCAGCTGCAAACCCTAATTTATTCAACTCATTTTAATTATACCGGCGATCATCTGCCGATCATCCAGATTGAACCACCAATATAATCGCTGAACATAAGCTGATCATCAGCATGAACGGCATGCTCAGCATCATCACCTGCATCACCATCATGTTGCTGCAGCACTCTAATTAATTATGTGGTTCTAGTGATGAGGAGCAGATCATGCATCCTTGGATTGAGGTAGAGCTGCATGCATGCTGCAAATAACGCTAGTAATGATTAAACTCATTTTTATACCGGCGATCATCAGCCATATCGAGCCACCAATATATATATATATATATATATATCGCTAAACATAATCCCTATCGCATCATCAGCATCAGGAGCATCATCCCTATCGCATGCTGCTGAACCCTAATCAATATATAACGAGTCGCGGCTGATTTGATGGTGAGATCATGAGATGGAACCACGTCAAGCAACATTTAAAATTCAGATTGTATATATTCTAGCTGTATGATGAATGAATCCATGAACTATTCGCTGATAGTACTTGCGCTCGGCACGAATTACACGCGATCAATTAGTCGACAGGATGTGTAATAATAATACTAATAAGAAGCTGCTGCAGCCGATGCTTTGGCTATATCATGCCACTCTAATTGCTGATCGATCATCCAATATCGTAGGCTGTAATAATTATTGATCCGATGGATTAATCTTATGCTGCTGATCTGCATGCAGGTCCCATTCTATGTGCTGGGGCAGCTGATCGGCGGGCTCTTAGGAGCGCTTGCAGCGAGGCATATCTACGACGTGTCCCTGGAACTGGTTCTAACGACGCCCCAATCCACCATCGCCAAATGCTTCGCCGCCGAGTTCATCGCCGCGATGCAGTTCATGATGCTCGCATGCTCCGTCTCCACCGATGGCCATGTGGTAATATAATTTTTAGCAATTATATACAACTATTCTTCTACTGATCGATCGATCGTGCGCTGCTTCTTGATCATAATCCTAATTACTAGCTCTCCAGTGATCTCCGAGCCCGCAATTGAAAATCCCTTCATATGATAAGGGAAGATCTAACAAAGAAAAAACGCCTAACGACATTATAAATTACATGTGTAACGCCTACTGAAACCTAGAAATTACAAACTACCGCCTAGTAATTTCAAAAATTAATGCTCAATTCGTTTGAATATTCATCGATCGACACACACCGAATCAGTTAATCGTGAGATGATCAATTAACGTCAAATAATTAATGTATTAACGCTCAATTCATTGATCGACGCCAAATCAACGCGTTAATCGATTAATTCGATTCTAAAATTACTGACTTCTTTTAATCGAATATAGTAAGGAAGGGAATCGATTAGGAATAGAATCAATCAACATTATACTTACGGAATTAATTGGGTGTTAATTTTTAGTGGAAGATGATGACAGTATGCGTTAATTTTGTAATTTCTGATTTTAGTAGGTGTTAAAATGTAATTTATAATTTTGTTGGCCCCTTTCTTTTTTCAATTCTCCCATAATTATATGCTAAACTACTAGCAACGGATAATTTGACACGTGATTAAGGGCTAATCGCAAGAGTAATTAAGTAGCACTTTCACATCGGCCGGGCCTAGTAATTGGTTAAATCCCAATTTGCCTACTAATTAATTACACTGATCTGCGTGATGTATACTAGTCCGAGAATATGATACGATTAAACTCTCATCTTTAGCCCATTATAAGTAGTGCTGATCGATCGCTTATAAGCCACTGGCCAGTGAACGACGACGTCGACCATTAGCCGCATTATTGTTTGATTTGCAAGAGTAATTAAGCCTGGCTTGCGTGTCGGCCGGGCCTGGTAATTTATAAGCCCATTTGGCTACTAACTAATTGCCCTCTAAATTGATTTGGATTAGCCTGCAAGCTACTATTAAGCTGAAGAATGATCTCTAATTATAATGCCATTATGATCCTCAATCAGCCGCCATCTACTTAGCCTAATTGATCTGTAATTAAGATAATGCCATTATGATCCTCAATCAGCTATCTACTTAGACTAATTACCCCAAGAACATACGATTAAGCTCTCATCTTTACCTCCTTATTAATACTCCTTATTATTGATCAATCAGCTATCTACTAGCTAGCTATAGGCATTGGCGCTAACTTGGCTAGAAATTAATTACACCTGCAACTTCTGCTGCAAATGATCTCAATTGATCCATTGGTCTCTCAAGTTATATAATTGCTTCGACTGATTTCTGCACAGGCTGGCCTGAATGCAGCGATCGCCATCACTGTCGCTATCGCTCTGGACATTGTGATTATCTGGTAACTATTTACCTGCAACAACATTAACCACAAAACTAGTCATCAATTGATCATCTACTTATTGAATTAGTACTCGAATCATCAACCTGGCTCAATGCACACATTATACCTGGCATTCTAGGTGTTATTGGATCTTCATTAACATACTAGGCTTGCTGCATGCATATGGCCATGACACACATAGTACAATCGGACTGCATGAAATTTGTTCAACTTCATGCATCAATTAATTAGTATGTCTCCACGTTACAATATAGAAGCACATGCAATACAGCGGTCATCATGTTCTACTCTAGATCTATTAGCTGCACTGGATACTAGAGCGCCTGATCCTCAGATCCTGCAATTAGTGCTTATAGATTAACCCTAAGTAGCGTTATTAAGCTGCAAAAACCAATTAACTAATTATCTAATCCGAATCGTTAATATACCCTGATTTGTAATGATCGCAGGCCCATCTCAGGGGCATCGATGAACCCCATTCGATCTCTCGTTCCCGCGATTCTGACGAGCACGTACAAGGATGTCTGGATTTATGTCGTCGCTCCTCCACTCGGTACAATATTCGGCGCTTGGATTCACAAGTCCTTGAACATGGCCCAAACCCACATCAATGCAGGGATCGTTAATCGTGCTGATCCGCCTACGTAATTACCAACCAGCACCAGCTTCGTATAATCGGCGCCTGCTAATTATCGACAAACATGCACTAATGATCATAGGCCCCAAAGTAATTATACGTTAAGAAACATTGTGAAATTGTCCATGTCACAATTATATACTTATACCTCTTGATCATGATCACTGCAAGACATGCTATAAGTGCTGCTGGGTAGTAGATGCCGGATTTTAAGTATAGAAACCAATGCTTGATATTGATCTGTGTCAGTGGAAGGAAATGAGGAAAGATCTGCATGAATATCAGCTGCTGCTCAGTACTTATTAATTAGCATTGTTGAATCATCGACAACATTCATCATCGATGGTGGCAGCCAGACAGATTACAATTAGGCAGCTGCAGATAATCATCTGATTAATACTGTAGTTAAAGGTGCAGATCGATTAATACAGATATATTAATTACTATTTAGCTTGCCAACAATTCCTTCGTAACAATTCAAGCTCAATGGCATAATATTATGCAGGTCCATCCCAAGTACTATCATGTGATTACAATGTATATTGTTGTAGACAATGTAATGGGATTTGTAACCTCATAATTACATAGTAACCGACATGAATTTCAAATACAAATCACGATATACAAGAAGTTCCGAATATAAATCAAGGATTTTTGTATGCAAATTCTTTGGATCAAATATCTGTCTTTGTATCTATATATATTCAGTCAATCTTGCAGTGTCAGCTTTCTCTGTAACATTTATATGTACATATAGATAGATAAATAATTAGATAGATAGATCCTAACTCTTTTTTTTAAAAACTCTTACATAGGTACCTCTAATTACTCGTTATAATTAGTTCCCAGATTATTAATGCGGTACAAAAGGCATGTCACTTGAGGTCTAACTATTTACGGACCACTATTAATATATTCCCCAAGTCACAGTCTTTGCCGAAGGTTTAAAGATTATTTCCATAGTCACAAACCAGTGAAGTTTTTGTAAGGAAAGATTTGTTTTGAAGTAAAATGTATCCTGCCGTTAGTTATATATACGAAGTGATTATGAGACAGTCATCAGTAAAGTTCTCTCTTACTTATTTTCGTAATTAGTTGATCTTACACAAGAAAAGGCCAAGAAGTCTCGGGGGAATTGTGCAAAAAAAGGGAGGGATATCACATTGAATTGTGGGTGCAATCAATGAACTTAAATCATTCTTGCGCCATTGGTAATCACAAAGCATTTAAACAGCCATCAATTCGATCTTCAATTGTAAACCGTTGTGCGGTAAGTCCTGCGGTCTCGTTCATTCGGATTTATTTCATTTGTATATCAGGAAAGGTATAATTGTTCATTGTCGTTGCCAGCTTCATTTTCTATAGTCCTAACAAAAGCCATTAACTTCAACAATTAGAGTGGTTAGAAACTTTGGAAGACCCACTTTGGAGATCTTCCGCTTGTATAGTCGGAACATTGGTTGATGCATGAGCGCCGCTTAAGATACATAATCTGTATTGTTTGCGGAGTATAGTAAGATTGTATCGTACGATTATAAGAAGTAAGGCTTTTAAATGTAATCAACGGCTTCATAGATCGTGTCAATAAAGATTGCATTTACAGATGTTTTAACAGACATTATGCGTCGAAATCTATGTGCTTTTTATGTGCGAATGAATCTACGCATTGAAGCAATAGAAAAGCATGGATTAGCAAGTGTGTCTATGGTCACCCGAATACCTTGGTACATATATGTGTAAATATTCCATGGAAAGGCCCAGAGATACAAATTTATTCTTATTGTTTCGCTCCGAAAGATCCACCTGGGTATCAGAATCAAGCCACGAAATGGCGATTACATCTTGGAAACATTTAAGAGCCACTTAGGAGGCTTCCGTTGCCCACGTAAATCACCCTCCAGAGTCCAGTTATCCCCAAACAATCGAAGAAAAGCCTCTCTGTCTTTCTTTCGGACGATCCCAGTTCTTCTTCCTCGATCTCCTGAAACTGCCGTTTCAGGGAGTGGAGTGAAGGAATGAATTCTTCCCAATAAAAAAAATCCATCGACGTCATCGTCATCACCTCCCAGGACACTCTCAATACAGCTAATGAGATCCCAGAAGGAAACATTCATCGCCCGCTTCTCAAGCATTCCAAGATTACCCAGAACCCGTAAGGCTCACGCTCTTTCACCTCCAGTTCATGCTGACACACGCCATACATACATGCATACATACATACATGCAAACAAACTGTGGTCTCAAGACTAGCATCGAACCGAAAGGACTCCTCTTTACCATGAGCAACAAACAGCAGAGACACAGACAATGTAGCAAAAAACAGCAGACACACAGTGTAGCCGAGACTTGTCTGTCTTCTTCCCTCTGTGTTGTTCTATTTTATTTTTTTCCCCTTCTCTGTCTCCTTGGTTTTTTTTCCCGTGTCAGACAAGAAAGACAGTGGCTATAACCTCATAAGAGCAGCTCACCGCACCCAACCATTCGTTTTTTTCGTGGCCCTGGGAAGGTACAGCAGGTTCACATGTTATATCTATCTGATCGTCGGTATCTGTATCTGTATCTGTATCTGCATCTGTATTTGTATCTGTATCTGCATGCATCGAGGGAGGGGGCGTCGCCAGAAGATTTTCCATTTGTTTCATTGTCCCCACGACGTTGCGTTGTATACAGAAGAAGGTGGACAATGGAACATTAGAATTGCCTGTGTTTTTTTTTCCCCGCCCGTGTCTGGCATACAATACAGAGAGCCCAGTTTTTCACTCCTCTATTCAGGCAAAGTTAAAACCGAGAAAAAAACCCAAACAAACAGACACAACTCTTCATGTGAAAATCACCTTCCTGTGTTACGCCTGCGTTAGGTGCACCAAACCGTTGGCGATTTTTTTGTTTTACCGAAAGCCATCCGATCGAGCCACTAACCTTGTAAAAAACCCACAAACCCTAAAAACCCACAAAGTTGTGACCATGGTCAGTTAGTGGTGCCCACAAAACCCTAAAAACTGCAAAAGTGAGAGATCATGGTAGTGGTGGATTGGGGGGAATGTCTTGGGAGCTTCCTAAAGGGCCAGAAAAAAGAAAACAAAAGCTCTTGAGAAGTTCTTCTCATTTACTTTCTTCTTCTTCTTCTTCTTCTTCTTTCTTCAAGGCACTCAACACAAATTGGGAGCACTTCAATTCAATAACTTGGTTTTGTTTTTTTTTTTGCTTTTGTTCCTTGTTTTTTCACCTTCCCTTTGAAGGGAAGGAAGGAAGGAAGGAAGAATTCCTTTTTCTTTTCTTCTTCTTCTTTGGAGCTCTTCTCAGAGAGTACTCCTTTAAATTTCTTCTCAGAGCCTCCTTTAAATTTCATCTGATCATCCCTCTTTTGCAGAATTTGTGCAGTTTTTTTTCCTTCTCCTCCTCCCCCCCCCCTTTTTGTTCTGTTTTTCTTCTTTTTTTTGCTCAACTCCACCTGGCACATAGAACAGACATTTCTCTATCTCCATGTCCCCCCATCATAGTCTCCGAATATGTAGGTAGCTAAGCCTTTGATTCAGGTGAGAGCAAAGTATGAGAAAATTTGGGCTGGGGGGGTAAATTGATGGTGATTTTGCCTGCAGAATCAATGGGTTTTTTTTTTTTTTGGCTTTTGTCTCGATCTGAAGTATCTTGACCGGCTTTCTAGGATGCATGTTTGCAAGCAGCTGTGTTGTTTGCTACAGGCCAACTGCAAAACAGCCTCAATTCTTTTGTATCCTCCTTTCAAATCCCAACTTTCCTTTGCTTGGGGGTATAAAGTGGGCGATTTCTAGTGATTCTCGGTCAGGATATTTGATGGGCGATTCAGCTAGTTCAAAGAGATTGGTGGGCGATTTCTGATGAGCCCCAGTAGAAACATTGTTCCGGGTAAAAAAGTATGGAGCTTCATCTGGCGTACATTGTGAGGAGGGGATTCAACGTTTGATGGGCGAATTGGTTACTACTTCATGAGCAGGCAAACCTATTCCACATCAAACTAATGGCCGTCATTTTCTCAAGCTAATATCCATGAGATCAACAATGGGGAGGCACTCAAGGTACTCAATGGAGATGCTTATCATGGCAGCGGTGGTGGCGATGATGATGACGACGACGACGACGACGGTTCATGATCATAAGAGTAGTTATATGGTAATCAAGGCAGATGTGATTGCATCAGGCAGCATTGCACAAAGGATCAGTGCTGATTATGCTAGTGGGATTAAGGGAGGGAATCGGCAGTCGAATCGGCAGAAGATGATGATGAGGAGGAGGAGGAGGAGGAGGAGGAAGGAGGGTGAATCTGATGAACCAGATGGCTATGGCGAGAGCAAATACAAATTCCATGGGGACCAGAGTGCAGGGAATGTGGAGCTTGTGAGTGTGCTTGGCGATGGTGGGATGAGAGACCAGAGAGTGAGAGTCGCTCTCGAGTCGTGGAACTTCTGTAACAGAGTGGGACTCAGTCCTCCAGCTTCTCCTGCTGCTGCAGCTCATGGTGCTCATCCGCATATTAGCACCATGAATTCCTCTTCTTCTTCTTCTTCTTCTTCTTCTTCTTCTGATCCTCAAGGTTACTCCATGCCCAGCCCCAGGCGAGCCGATTGCACAGACTTAATCTGCATTGGTATCATATCTTCAGCTCTGTTTTAATCTCCTACTTCTTGAAAACACCCTTCGTTCACTGATTAATCTCTTGATTTAACATTTACTTTGAGTCGTTCAGTTTGGAATTGATCTCCGTAGCTGCTAGTTTACTGTTTTGTTAGTTCCAAGCTCAATTTCAATTTAGTAAATCTCCGTCTTAAGACTTGAAGTTTTGAAATTCAGTCCCAAATTTAATCTCCATGCATTGCCATTTCCATGCTCACTTTCATATTTTTAATCGCCATTTAGAGCAATCCCCATTGAAGCTTAAATCTCAGTTTCAGTTTCCAAATTTTAAGATTCTCCATTTAGCATCTGTTTCGATTTCCATTGGACCTCCATTTGGACCTTCAATCTCAATAATTTCAGTTTCCAAATTTTAATCCCCACTTAGCATCTGTCTCGATTTCCATTTAATCGAGTCCATTGAACCTTAAATTTCAATTTCAGTTTCCAAATTTTCATCTCCACTTAGCATCTGTTTCGATTTCCATTCAATCTCCACTGAACCTTAAATTTCAATTTCAATTTCCAAGTTGTAATCTCCATTTAGCATCTGTTTCGATTTCCAATTTCCAACTTCAATTCCAATTTTTAGTTTCCAATTTAATCTCCAGTTAAACCCCGACTTCCTCTCCAACCTTTATTTAACCTTAAATTCCAATTCCAATATGTACATATACTATCCAGTTTTTAACTTTAATCTCTCTCAACTTAGCCTTTTAATCTCCATTTAATCTTAGTTTCAGTTCTAATCTCCATTTACTGGCCTTCATTCGGCCTCCATTGAATGACCTCATTCACCTTCTCTGCCCAAAGATTCATTTAATCACCTTTCATTTTACAAACCATAAAGAAGAAATAAAAACCATCTTCAATTAATTGGTAGAGACCTTGGCGTAAATCATGAAACCATTAATTGATACTGTGTCAATCAAGCTCTTAATGCATAATAACTACTGGATTCAGCTCCAAATTAAGAAAGAGCCTCCACTGACTTCCTCTTCACCCAAGCTCATCATCTACTCTTGTCTAATCTTGGTTTAAATTTTGAGCTTCTATCCAGGCCCTCAGTTAGTAGTTAATCACAGCAAATCTTAAATCTGATTTACCTCAATTCCTATCCCATGTAAAGCTTTAACTGGGCTGTTTAGAAGTGGAGCACGGTATTCGCCTACATTTTAATTTAAGTACTAGATTTGCAAAGCTCCTGAATCAGAAAAAAATATTAAGCGGCATCGTTAATCCCTGTCCTAAATGGGGCCCTAATCCCATGGCTTTGGTCTAATTAGGAAGGCGTTTGTTCTTCATCAGACTTGACCGGATCACTAAACCAAAGTTCTTCACCGGATTAATCCGCGATCGGATTAAACATGCCACATTGCTTGAATGCAAAAGCCCAAAAGAGAAAAGGAGAAAGGCAAAAAACAAGCCGTTAGGGTCATTAATGGGGGCCATGTAGGTACAAGTGACAACATCAATTCTTTCCCAAGGTTTGCTTAATTCTGCAGATTGCCCTTAAGGCAAGGCTGGTTGAAGCATTTCTGTGATCCCATCCCATGCCATTCATTCTTCTGATCTTTTTCCTTTCTTTCCCGCATGACTAGACCCCAATCAATCAATCAATCAATCAATCAAATCAAATCCATGTACATATATATATATATTATAGGATGGATTGGTCGGTGGGTGACCGTTAGTTAGTTAGTTAGTTAGTTAACCCTAAAATCGGCTCTGAAAACCCTAAACCCTAAAACCCTAATGACTTCAGCGCATAATGGCTGATGAAAGGAATGATGAAGTTGCACTATTTGTTTTCTAAGATCAACACAATGTGTAAAAAGCAATAAGAAATAACAAACCCTAAACCCTAAACCCTAAATCCTAAACCCTAAAACCCTAAACTCCTAAACCCTAAACCCTAAAGCCCTAAAGTCCTAAGCCCTAAACCCTAAATCCTAAACCCTAAATCCTAAACCTGAAAACCCTAAAGTCCTAAACCCTAAAGCCTAAACCCTAAAGCCCTAAAGTCCTAAACTCTAAACCGTAAACCCTAAATCCTAAACCCTAAAGCCCTAAAGTCCTAAACCCTAAACCCCAAACCCTAAACCCTAAACCCTAAAGCCCTAAAGTCCTAAACCCTAAACCCTAAAACCCGAAACTATAAACCCTAAACCCTAAAACCCTAAAGTCCTAACTAAACCCTAAAACCCTAAAACCCTGAAACCCTAAAGTCCTAACTAAACCTAAAACCCTGAAACCCTAAAACCCTCCGCAGGTGACGTGTGCGAAACCGAGGAGCTGGTGACGGGCGCGGAGAACGAGCTGCGATTCGGGCAGGCGTTCCCGCGGCGCGCCGAGGCGGCGGGCGGCGCCGCCGCGAACCCGGACGATTACGCCGTCCAGAAGGAGCTCTACCTGGGCACGCTGTGTGAAACGGAGGCGCGGGCGGGGCGGTGGCAGTTCTGGATGCTGATGCTCAAGAACGGCAACTTCGACGTGTCGTCGGGTCTCTGCCCGTCAACGGCGCCGTCGCCGTCGTCGTCGTCGCCGTCGCCATCATCGTCGCCGTCGTTGTCGCCATCATCGTCGCCGTCGTTGTCGCCGTCATTGTCGCCGTCATTGTCGCCGTCGTCGTCGATGATCGGGCGCCGGTTCATCGACAACGACATCAAGTCGTCGTCGTCGTCGTCGCCGTTCCCGTGCTTCGGGCGCGGGTGCATGAACCACCCGCGCATCTTCCACGACGCGTCCACACTTGTCCAGCCCTTGACATGTACTCCCAACGCCACGACGGCGGCGCCGAGCAACGACACTTCCTCGTGCGTCGCGGGGCAGGTCTCGCGCCCCGGCCCCCCGTCGTTGGCCGGGAGTTTCTACGGGACCTACGATCTCGATGCCCCGATGATGGGCAATGGTGCGATTGCGCCCGACAAGTCCTACTTCTCGGTCGACTGGCGCAAGGATCCGTCGAGCGGCAGCTGGGTCTTCCACCACGTCCTCCGCGTCAGCGACAAGTACCCGTGGCTCATGCTCTACCTGCGCGCCGACGCGACTCGCGGGCCCTCCGGCGGCTACCCCTGGGAGACGCGCGGAATGATGCTCAAGGTGCGTTTAAAAATCCCGTCTCCGTCGATTCCTCGCCGATTCGTCGATCGGATCCACCCCTCCGAATTCCTCCTATCCATGATGCCCATCGATCGATCGATTGCTGACCCTCGCTCCCATCGATCGATTGCTTGACTCTCGCTCCCATCGATCGATCGATCGATCGATGTCCATCGATCCAATCCATGGTTACGATGATGGCGACGGCCATCCATCCATCCATCCGTCGATCAATCCTTGAGGACAATCGATCCATCGATCCAGTCCGTGATGACGATCAATTCGTCGATTGATCAATCCATGAAGCAGATCGATCCGTCGATATCCATCGATCCAATCCATGATGACGATGCTGATGGCGATCGAACCATTGATCGATCGATCCACGAGGACGATCGATCAAATCCATGATAATGATCGATCCATCGATGAATCGACTCATGATGACGATCGATCCATCGATGAATCGACTCATGATGACGATCGATCAAATCCATGATAATGATTGATCCATCGATGAATCGATCCGATCGATCCTTCCATCAACCTCCATCCAATATTATCCAACCCCACGATCTTCGATCGATCGATGGATCGATCCTTCCATCAACCTCCATCCAATATTATCCAACCCCACGATGTTCGATCGATCGATGGATCGATCCTTCCATCAACCTCCATCCAATATAATCCAACCCCACGATGTTCAATCGGTCGAGGGATCGATCCATCGATCTGGCATGCATCCTTGCATCGATTTCCATCCATGCTTCGATCCGATCCATCGAATCGATCTGGCCCGCAATCCGTTGCGTCGATTTGCTTCGATCCGATCCATCGAATCGATCTGGCATGCAATCCGTTGCATCGATTTGCTTCGATCTGATCCATCGAATCGATCTGGCCCGCAATCCGTTGTGTCGATTTGCTTCGATCCGATCCATCGAATCGATCTGGCATGCAATCCGTTGCGTCGATTCGCTTCGATCCGATCCATCGAATCGATCTGGCATGCAATCCGTGGCGTCGATTTGCTTCGATCCGATGCATCGAATCGATCTGGCCCGCAATCCGTTGCGTCGATTTCCATCCATGCTTCGATCCGATGCATCGAATCGATCTGGCCCGCAATCCGTTGCGTCGATTTCCATCCATGCTTCGATCCGACCCATCGAATCGATCTGGCCCGCAATCCGTTGCGTCGATCCAATCCATCGATCCACGACGACGACGTCCGACGAGGAGCGATGTGGAGCATTGTATCAGCGCCGTCTGATGGAGGGGATCGGATCTGGGTCGGGGGAACGATTTGGGTGAGCAGGTGCCCGAGTCGCCCAACTTCGTGGTGACGCTGACGCTGGACGTGCGGCGCGGAGGGGGGGCGTCGAGCCAGTTCTACCTGCTGGACATGGGGGGGTGCTGGAAGAACGACGGGCGCGAGTGCGACGGGCGCGACGGGCGCGACGGCGACGGGCGCGACAGCGACGTGACGCGGTACAGCGAGATGATCATCAACCCGGAGACGGGCGGGTGGTGCCGGCCCGCGGACCCCGCGCTTTGCCCGCCGTACCACGTCGAGGCCGGCACGGGCCTCAGAATCTTCCGGAACGACACCTCGCGCTTCCCGTACTCGGCCTACCACTTGTACTGCGCCCCGCCCAACGCGCGGTTCGCGGAGCCCCCGTTTCGCACCTGCGACCCCTTCAGCAACCCCCTCCCCCAGGAGCTCCTCCAGCTCCTCCCGCACCCCGAGTGGGCCCCCCACGGCTTCCCCTCCGCCAAGGGCCAGGGCTGGATCGGCGACCCCCGCACCTGGACCCTCGACGTCGGCGGCCTCTCGCAGCGCCTCTACTTCTATCAAGTAAGTAGCCCACGATCGATAGCATATCCAATATCGTAACGATCGAGATCCCGATCGATCCATCGACCGATAGCATCTCTCCATCGTAACGATCGAGATCCCGATCGATCGATCGATCGTTAGCATCTCTCCATCGTAACGATCGAGATCCCGATCGATCGATCGATCGTTAGCATCTCTCCATCGTAACGATCGAG
>JBBBWG010016112.1:12507-33828 GCA_037176905.1 Azolla pinnata
ATGAATGAATGAATGAATGAATGAATGCACTTTCTGTTCTATTCCAAAATTGCGATGTGACAGGCACAGGGAGAACCATGCTCTCCCTCTTCAGAAAAGGGTCCAAACATCTGCTCAATTCCCTCTTTGAGCAAGACCTCACCTTGAACCACCACTGTCGAGTGAATCAGATTTCCCTCCCATCAGTTTGTGCCTTGCCATTAAAATAGTTTGATTCATTCTATGTTTCACTATACAGATAGATGGTGCAACCACTTTTGTGGTTAGAGGAGTGCTGATGAACTTCCATTCTCTATTGGGCCAAATGCATCCATGACAAGCTGTTCCAAAGTAAAATCTTCTCGCTGTCAACTATGTATGAGAGTGGCCAAGAAAGGTGAGACAAATCAATCAATAAAGAAAGAAAGATATGAGCAAGTCTCCTTAAACAAACAAAACGGTCTTTCCAAATAGATTTCTGTTTTCTTTTTTTTCCAGCAACAATGTTGTGCGCTTAATTCATGGAATCAAAAGAATTGGGGGAAAGTGTATTTAAGCAAATGAAGCTTCTCAAATTTTGTCTCTAAGCTGAGAAAGCAAAGGAAAAATGAGACCTCGACTTCCAGCGGATAGGCGACTCTCCCTCGGGGAACAAACTCTTTTTCATACTTTCGGCTATATACGGATTACGATCCCTTTGTTGAGAAACGAAAGAATAGTACTAACAGTGAAGAAATAATTCTCGATAAATATGGCGGAAGGTTTTGGGCATCAAAAATCAGTTTTTATTTCTCTTGTTTAGTTTTTATCCCCACCTAATGATGGCTGAACCCCACGTGAGTCCAGCTCCAAAGCCGGCAGTTGCTAATATGTCACCAGGCTTCACACGCCCACTCCGCACCGACTCATCAAGAGCCAAAGGGATCGAGGCTGCGCTAGTATTGCCATAGTTGGCGAGATTCGAGATCACCTTCGATGAAGGAATTTGCAGCTTCTCTGACACTGCATCAATGATCCTTTGATTCGCCTGCATCGATATTCACGCCGTTAAAAAAGTTAATTGCAGTTCATTATACTTTTCGAGATGTGAATCGAGCGATTCGCGGGAAGACGAAAACTTTCGGCAAAAAGATGCACAAAGCCTGAAAAGTATGATGCCCACCTTACACATCCTAAAAGGGCTGTTTCTAAGCAGGCTCCACAAAAGGGCTGTTAAAAATGACCTTTCCAAAAGGGCCATTTCTTAGCAGCTCATCAAAATTTCCTCTTCTACCATTTTCCCCAAAAGACTGCTCCTAACAGCACCCCAAATTGCCACTTCTAACAAGCTCCTTAAATGGCCAATTCTGAGAGCTCCTCAAATATGGCCACTTCTAAGAGCTCCTCAAATGGTCAATTCTAACAGCTTTTTAATCGGTCAAACCTGACAGCTCTTTAAGTACTGGATTCTAACAAGTTCCTCAAATGACCAAAGCCAACAATCTCCTTGAATGACCATATGCTCGTAATGACATCTAGAGATACGGGCATTTCCCAATTAATGCATGTCAGAGACACCTCCATAACAAGAATAGGAACACAAAAATCACAATGGACGCTTTCATTTGGATTTTTACACGACGTAACCTGATGGAGGAGCAGCCAATCAAGGTTTTCTTCCTTCAGTCCTGCTTCTTTGAGTGCTGATTCGATAGCTTGCGGGACACAACGCACTGCAAACCGGAAAACTTCCTTTCCATTCATTTGCAGGAAAGCCGGTGATGCTCTTGTTGGTGAGAAACTAGCTCCATTGTTGTTATTCTCCTTATTTTCGTCACCAATGAGAGCATGAAGATGCCTGCATGACACAAATTTCTAGATGCTCAGAAGCAATGAAGAAAAACTAGAGGAGAAATGTACACAAACAATTTGGGGTAAAAGAAAAGGGCTGCCAGAAATTACTTTTGACCATGTCCATCGCTGTGAAAGTCAAACCCCAGTAGACCATCTTGGTCATCACTACATGCCTGTCAAATCACTGGGAGATAAAATTCAGTATAAGGTCCATTGCAACCCTAGGAGTATGCAGTATGCAATTCACAACATTAATCTTTACAACGATCAGTACAGACCATAATAGTCACATAACCATAAACAGATCTGATTTGATGGAAGAAATGCAAGTTAAAATCAGCATGCATATAAGCACAACTCTTCAACAATTGTGTGGAAACACAAACGCCAAGAAATAAAGGAGAGGAAAAATGTACAAACAAATATACAGCCAAGCAATCTCACAATAGGTGCACTTAACAAGATACCATGTGAAAACGTCAAAAAAGAATAGAAGAAAAAAGCAGGATGAAAAAGAGTGAATTTAAGAGCTGGCAAGCTACACACATCCATGATAACAAAAATGGAGGTCTTACTAGAAAGTGTTAGCTAGTGCTGAGCTTCCATTCACAAACTAAAGTTCGATTTAACCATTCTCATTTGCATAAAAAAAGGCAATAATCAATCAGAAATAGGGTTTAAGGTTCAGATTTTGGGTTCCATCTAAGAAACAGCACTGAGAATCAATCAACACACGCACCTAATTAACTGCCCAGTATGACAAAGCTAGTTACTTGACAAATTACCAACGAGCAACCATTATAGCAGAAACAATCAAAAGGATTTCTGATGTGCCTCATACCTGTAGAACGACAGCACCAGCAGCATCACCAAACAGGATGCATGTCCCTCTATCAGTCCAATCAACATATCTGGACAATGCATCTGCACCTATTACAAGCACATTCTGGAAACCCCCCCCTGTTGTAGAAAATGTCTTTATTGTAAGTTCCAACAATGCATCAGATTTCATAGTATGCCCTTTGCTTTCCATCATAACTTAATATTGGCAAACCTTTAATAAAACGTGATCCAGTTACAAGTCCCAATACGAAGCCACTACAGGCAGCTGTTATGTCAAAAGCCAATGCATTCGAGCACCCTAACTCTCTTTGAATCTGTGGCAAACAATGAAAGATGAGATATGTAATGATCCTGCAAATCAAACGATAGCTCCAAGAAAAGGATAAGAGTAGTATGCTTTTTTTCTATTCTCTTTTCAAGGCCACGATTCATACCTGTGGTGCACTACCAAATAAATCATCTGGAGTGGATGTGCACAGCAACACAAGATCAACATCTTTCTCCTCAACCTTTGCCATTTCAAGAGCTTTTTTACAGGACTCCACAGCCAAGCTAGTAATTGTTTCACCACCTGATAGTCAAGGCATCAGAAAATAAGTGAAATCCAATAGTAAAAGTTAGAAATACATAGTCTTTATTTTTATAATCAATTTTAGTGACTCAAGAAATTTGCCATTTCAAGTATAGCTGACTTTCAAACTAGGCCACAGTTATGTTGTTTGCGCATCCATCACATAGAAAAACAGAATTTCAATAACCCATGACACAACAGCAGTATAGTCTTACCTTCAGTGTTAGATGACTATGATTGGGTTTGACGAAAAAATTCATGAAAACCATGTTATCTTCTACCATTTTAATCTCTTCATCAAGCCAGATCAAATGTTCAACTATACAGTCTACAAAATATTTTGACAGAACAATTACATAATTGAAATAAGTACATCTTTGCCTCTCCGTGGCACATTCTGTATCTGACTTTCTAGCTCCAGTGTCACTTCTGAGTTCATTTATGTGTAGATTCACTGGAGAACACGTAACCATCCTGTTTGATGTGGATGTTTGATCATGGTCATGCTGGCATAAAAAAGGGTCAATGATCCATCACGAGTACACATGATGATAAAAAATTATGTGATCAATAATTTGGTAGACCTGGTTCTTAAGCCTTCCTGTCAATCAAATCAATCAGAGATTTTCCAAGTTTTGTGCCCATTTCTAGATTTCTCTCGACAAAAACTTTCAAAAAAGCCTTCATAACCTTGGTCTAAGTTGACAAAATTCACAAACATAAACATCTGTTCAAAATGCACCTAATATAAAGATCAAGTTCTTATCATCTTTTGTCACTATAAAATCTTCACCTGAAAGAATCCGTCTATTACGGATTCCTGTCCTTACAGAAATCCATTCATCATTTGTATCCACGAACTTTGATAAGTCATCATTAGAAACAATTGTTTTTGGAGTGGCAGACCCTGAACCGACGAGCTTGGTACCACTACCAACAAGTCTGTATAATTCGAGCAAATAAAATTACAAAGAATAGCATGATTAGGCACTTTACATTAACAAAACAAAATCTGGGAGGATGCATTTACGGAACATGGTATAACCAAAGCTTCAAAAGAATAAATCATGCTTAGACCCACATACAGATGATAAAACTTTGATTAAAATTTGAGACCAAGCACCTAAAAAACAATAGAATTTGCAAATTTCATCTGCTCCACTATTGGAACCACTGAAAATTAACTAGGATAGAAAAGATCCACAACATCAACATTTGTTGAGAAAAAATACCAATAAGAAAATGTCAGGGTGATACAGAGGTACACTTGCCAGATACCCACAAATGAACTGATCCAGTGGAAATTTGTGGTTCAATAAAAAGGATGAATGGCATTTAGTTGTTGACAAACAGATGATTCGCCCCATAAATGTACATAGAGAGATGAGATGCTGATTGAAAAGGATCGATATCATAAGGGATCCAAATCAAAGTTTGCCCGATTATATTTATTTTGTATTATGCTTCTTAAAATGTAACTGCAAATGTTTAATTCGAAATCACTTATTCAATCTAGGACACATAGAAGGAACAAATGCATTGGCCATGGCTAAAGATGAGCGCACGTGTAGAAATCTGCAAAGCGGATCAAAACCTTTGGGAACCCTTGATCTAAGTTTCTCAATCAAGATAATTAAGCTTTCTGAAGGGCATGTCACCAATATGCACATATGCTTAAAATGCATAACCCTAGCTTCTGGTACTCTACATTTCGACACTTCAACCACATACATATGTAATCTGCTTCTTAGTGTCCATATTAATTGGTGAGCTTTGACAAAAATACCTATCTACACATATGCGCATCAAGTATGAGCCACATGCAAATGATGACGATGATGATACAGAAAGGGATTGGAACTTCAGAATCCCAATGTCTACATCTCACAACTGATCTGAAGAAAAGGGCATAGATGGATTAACAAAAAAGGAACCATCTTGATGCAGAAAATTCATCCCTCAGAAATCCAAATTCGAGACATCTTTTACCAAAACAACGAAGTGTACCGATGCAAAAGGAAGCAATTTTACAGATCATGATGTAAACAGGTGTATCTGAGAGCATGAAAGTATGTGTGCATGTGTTCTTTACACGAGCCTCTGGGCGTATATGCGCATGTGTATTCTATATCTCTCCATAAATGTATCTATGCGTGTATGTATACATGTATCCTGTGAGAGTATATGCCTCTACATGTACGTGTGTGGAACATACCTCCGCGGATGCTGAGGCAGCGGTGGTATCTCCACAGCTATGGAGCTACCTCTGACGAATAGAATGTCGGTGGTGCTCCTTCTGGATGCTCTTTGATGAAGATGGAAGGGTTCATTGAACATGAGAGCGGAACGCTTCGTGAACATGTGACAAGAAGAAGAAGAAGAAGAATGTGTCGAAGAAGAAGAAGGAGAAGGAGAAGGAGAAGAAGACGAAGAGGAGGAGATGGAAGCAGAGAAGGCCAGAGCCATAGCTCAATTACGAGAGAGAGAAGAAGAAGAGGAAGCGGAAATGAGCAAATCGATCTATTTACAGGGGAGTTGTTCCAGGAGAAGGGGAAGTCAGGAAGGTGCCATGGCTACGAACACGAGGTCTCGGGTTAGGGTTAGGGTTAGGGTTTAGGGTTTGGGGATCAGAGCTGAAGCTCCGTGGGTATCCTATCCATACGCTGCCGTCCTGTTGCGCTGATGGGCAGTTTCTCTCCTCTCTTCTTCTTCTTCGTCTTCTGTCTGTCTTCTTCTTCTTCTTCTTCTTCTTCTTCTTTCCTTTCCTGTTGTCTTCTTCTTTCTTCTTCTTCTTCTTCTTCTTCTTCTTTCTTCTTCTTCTTCTTCTTCTTCTTGAAATACTGTATTTTTAGGCCTTCATGCAAAAAAGCTCAAATCTTGTGTGTTTTCTGAGAGAATGTGGTGAGTGTTACTTGTGTCTAGAATGTGAACCCAACTCACTGATGGCCCATTCATCGGCTCGGATCGCTCGATCCGATGCAATGCAGCAGTGGTTTCTGCACGGATCGGTGTGATTTGCTGCTCGGATTTTCCGCTGAAACGCAGCAGCAGTTTTGCGCGGATCGGTGTAATTTGTTGCTCGGGTTCCGCTGAAACGCAGCTGCGGTTTTGCATGGATCGGTGTAATCTGCTGCTCGGATTCCGCTGAAAGCCAGCAGTAGTTTTGCATGGATCGGTGTAGTTTGCTGCTCAGATTCCGCCGAAAGCTAGCAGCAGTTTGCATGGATCGGTATGATTTACTGCTCAGATTCCGCTGAAAGCTAGCAGCAGTTTGCATGAATCTGTATAATTTGGTGCTCGAATCCACTGAAACCTAGCATCAGTTTGCATGGATCGGTGTAATTTGCTGCTTAGATTCCGCTGAAAGCTAGCAGCAGTTTGCATGAATCTGTATAATTTGGTGCTCGGAACCGCTGAAACCTAGCAGCTGTCTGCACGAATCGACTCGTTTGATCGGTATGGGGGCAGAATTTTGCTGCTCGGATTCACTAAAACATAGTAGCAGTCTCCACGAATCGGCTTGTTGTATCAGTATGGGTAGAATCTTCTACTCGAATCTGCTGAAACGCAGCACCAGTTTGCACGAATCGGCTCGCTGTATCGCTATGGGCCAGAATTTGCTGCTCGGATCCGCTGAAATGTAGCAGCAGTTTGCACAAATCGGCTCTCTGTATCGCTATGGGCATAATCCGATGCTCAGATCCTCTGAAACATGGCAGCAGACGGCTTGTTGCATCGACATCGGTAGAATTTGCTGCTCGGATCCGCCGAAACGTAACATCAGTCTGCACGAATCGGCTCGCTGTATCAGTATCGGTAGAATTTGCTGCTTGGATCTGCCGAAACGTGAGCAGTGGTCTGCACGAATCGGCTCGCTGTACTGTAGCAGCAGTTTTCACAAATCGGTTCGATGTATCAATATTGGGCATGATTTGTTGCTTGGATCCGCTGAAACAGAAGCAGCAACCTGCACGAATCCGCTCGTTGTATTGGTAACAAAATAATTTGCTGTTGGGATCTGCTGGAACATAGCAACAAAGTATGGGTTTGCTACATGCTTTGACCTACGATTCCACGAGCAACTTGGTGACTCTGGTTTGGCCAAACAATTCACATTGGTTGGCTTCTGAGTACATATATGATGTTGACTCGATCACAGGTGTGGACCACGCGATAAGCTTGAGAGAGACCGAAGTGAACGAAAAAAAAAAAACATGTGATATAGTAGTTCCTAGCAAGTTGACCTGGTTTCAAAACAGACAACCTCTCCACAGCTTGATCTCTGTCCATGATCTGATGGATCGATCTGTGGTCTTCGTCGGTCGATTTCCTCCTCCAAATTGTTATATTCTTGCTATGGTTTTTTTTGCAGAGTCCGAAGCGATCTTGATTGGCCCTGTGCTCGATTTTGGCTAAAGCCTTTCTCGAGTGGATTGGTTTCTTGCTCTTGGCTGGGAAATCTCAATCTTGTTACATTACGTAGCATTTCGTATGCGTACAATACACGTCTTGCGTATTTCAAAAGTAATAAAGCATTTTATAAATACATAGAATACATATTTTTAAATATAGCTGCTGAATACGTCATAGACGGGTTAAATATGTCAAATATGGGTTAAATACAGGTTGCCATGGGTTAAATACCTTAAATACAAGTTAAATACATTGAATACCTTAAATATAAGTTAAATACATCAAACATGGGTTAATATATGTTAAATACGGGTTAAATATATTAAAATGGCTCAAATTTACCATTATACATATGACTAAAAATTTTCATATTCCAGTTTTTGGCAGCGGTAAATTTATAAAATCTTAATTTGTACAAAATCAAAATTTAAGGTTTACGTTGGATAGAGTGACTAATATTCACTTTCGATCGCCGTCGCAAAAGTATGTTTTCATATTTATTGGTTTGTCCCAAAAAAATGATAGTTCCAAAGCGTCAAGATACTCGCAGAATACATCCGAGTATTCTAAAACGTATCTTATTTATAAAAAAACATGCGTTTTCCAACAACATCGGTTGGGATCGAGCATCGTTAGCCACATGTCCCAAAAAAACTGAATCCAGAACAGGACCCGCTCTGACAAGTTAAAAAAACGCATCGAATACATCCGAGTATTTCTAAAACGTATCTTATTTATAAATGAAATACGTGTTTGTCTTAACAACAGAAGCCGGGATCGAGCAACAACATCCACCTCCCCAAGTAAAACTAAATCCAGAGCAGAATCCGGGATCTCTCTCTCTCTCTCTTGAGACTTGCTCTTGTAATTTCTAGCTGATCATGCCACAGAGACTGTTCTCTGTTGCATGGATGGCATGGGGCACACGCATGCATACACATGCATGCACATGCATGCGCCCATGCTCACATGCATGGTTGCACATGCATACACGCATGTGCCCATGCTCACATGCATGGTTGCACATGCATACACGCATGTGCACACACATGTGTCATGAACGCCCACATGCACATGCACATCCGTCCAACATGCACATGCACATGCACATCCATCCAGCATGCACATGCACACCCATCCAACATGCGCATGCACATCCATCCAACATGCACATGCACATCCAGCCAACATGCACATGCACATCCATCTAGCATGCGCATGCACATCCATCCAGCACATGCACATCCATCCAGCATGCACATGCACATCCATCCAACATGCACGTGCACATCCAGCCAACATGCACGTGCACATCCATCCAGCATGCACATGCACATCCATCCAGCATGCGCATGCACACCCATCCAGCATGCGCATGCACATCCATCCAGCATGCACATGCACATCCATCCAACATGTACATGCACATGCACATGTACATGCACATGCGCATGCACATCCATCCAGCATGAACATGCACATCCATCCAGCATGCACATGCACATCCATCCAGCATGCGCACGCACAGGCGCATCTTCTCGCTTCCTGCTGCTGTTCCGGCTCCCGATTCCTGATGCTGCGCTTTTCCCTCCTGCTCCCTCGTGCCCGATCCTTTCCTGCTTCTGCCCGCTCTTGCTGCTCCGTACTCTGCTCCAGCTCCTCCTCCTCCTCCTCCTCCTGCAACTCGACAAGGTATGGCACACTCACTTCTCTGCGTCGGATTTCCTGTAATCTCGTTGTTTCTGGTTGAACATCGGATTGCTTGCATTATTTGTCATGCGGTACTCTAAACGGATCTCAAAATTCGTCAGAAGTTCCGGTGGTTTCTTTTAAATGTTGCCGGTGGCATCTGAATCCGAATCCGAGTCCGGAATCAATGCGAAAGCTTGCACTAAGAAATAAATCGGTCGGAATAATTGAGTGAATCTATATGAATCGTTTTCTGCATATGTAGGTGAAGCGTTTCTGAATCTATCTATTCGTAATTTGAATGGGAATTGGTTTGAATCTGTGTGATCGTTTCTGGAAATCTATCGTGGCAAATTGTCTGCAAATGTGAATGTGTGTCATAGCAAATTATTCAAACTTTAGCATGATTTGCACCTTATTAATACTGCATGTTATGTTTTCTGAACCTTATTTATTCAATTGAATTTGAGAGTGCAACTTTTGAAATTTGATTCCGTTTGCTTGTGTATTTGCTTGGTTTTTATCTTCTACATTGAACCAGTCCATTTCAACTTTCTAAGGCTGAACCAATGCTCTAATTTAATTCAGTGTTAGACCCCCAAATTTTGCGACTTTCGAGAAATGTAATCATTACTAGAGTATCTATGTGAACACACTTACAATTGCAAGACATAAGATTTAAAATTTCAACGAGGAATAAGGTAGGGTGCAAATATCATGAAATCTCGAATTACTTCAGTGCTTGGTTAGGCAGGTGGCACTTTTTTATTTTTTTAGCAATGAGTTAATTTTGCCGTTTATAGTATCCTCCTCACCACTCAATGAATCACTTGCTTGTAGTTTGCAAAGGTAGCTCGTGCTGACAAATAGTTGGTGAATGTTGATGGTCGAAAGATAACCTTTGTATGTTGAACCCAGATAGGATATTTTCTACAGAATCCTATCCGACAAATGCCTAGAATTGGATAATTCGAGATTCAAAAGAACGTAAAAAAAGGTGGGTATCCGAAGCCTTCTTCTGAACTAAATTCATGCGTTGATTTGTGAAATCTTTTCACTTTTATCACTCTCAGAAGCTCCACTAAGAACCTCTGTCCACTAAAACTTTCTGTCTTCTTTTTGTTGTAATGTTTCATGAAGAACACCATATGGCCAACATTCTTGATGCCAAGAAAGAGATGTCAGATGTGGATATGTTCTTTGAGTCCGCACCAGGCCTCAAGGACGAAAGCCTTATCAAAGAAAATGTGAAGACGTTCATCAACTATGTCGGTTAGTTGCATTGAATTCTTTGGATGAATTAATAGAAGCAGATTTTGATGATAGCAGAGGATTATGGAAATCGTATAGGATTTATGGAAACTGTTTCTAATAATCATATATGATTATGGAAATCGTACAGGATTAAACGAGACACTTCCTGATAATTATATGTCATTATGGAAATTGTGTAGGATTAATGGAAACAATTCTTGATGATTATAAGATTATGTAAGTACGTTTAGGATTAATAGAAACAGCTTCGAAATTGTTTAGTATGTGGGTTGTGGAATTCTGTAAGATAGTGTT
Source organism: Azolla pinnata (assembly GCA_037176905.1). Lineage (NCBI taxonomy): Eukaryota > Viridiplantae > Streptophyta > Polypodiopsida > Salviniales > Salviniaceae > Azolla > Azolla pinnata. The sequence continues at coordinate 23,405 of JBBBWG010016112.1, forward strand.
CCTCTTTTGTGTAGGTGAATCAAAATCTCGTCTTGTTTGTGTAACATCTGGCGGAACAACTGTTCCTCTAGAGCGGCGGTGTGTCCGCTTTATTGATAATTTCAGCTCAGGGAACCGAGGAGCTGCATCCACAGAGTAAGCTTCTGGTCGAATGTTTTTCTAGCATGTGATAAAATGGAAACAGACAGATACATGCAACTTCAGAGTTCTGAAGTGCTCCTAAGTTCCCATTGATCTTCCAAAGGGTCTAAGATGATAAATAGAAATATAATGTGATCGCGGAGAATGGATGAATTCGTCCAACAATTTGCTGAATGAAATGGAATGATGAGATTGGTCATAAAGTTTTCCTTCTAATGAATGTGGTATACACCAGTTGTTTTCTACCCATTTTGCAGATACTTCTTGAAGGCAGGATATGCAGTGATCTTCCTATATAGAAGGTATTAATATCATGATTATGTACATACAGTGCTATATATATGTGTGTAGTTTAGTTTCAGCTGCATGCATGTGTAGAGTGAGGAAGGTAAACATAAGTCAATCATGTTGTTCCGTGGACTTTTATACAGGGAGTCTATTCAACCATTTTCCAGATATCTTCCAGAAAATGCTCTCTTCACATGTTTGGAACCATCAGAAAGCACAGGCATTCAAGGTAAGCACATTCAAATGGACATTATATATGTGCACGATTATTGTCATTTTGGTGATGAATTTACTGTATTTGTTTTGGATCTGTTCACTTCCTTGTTGATTCAGTCATAGTACTGTTGGTCTCAGTTTGACATGATAGGATTAGTCTTACTTTCTACTTTTTGCTAGTTGATTCGAATATTTTACAGGCCTAGTTAATCTACTATTGTGAGTTTATTCTACGTTAATTTGTTTGTTACCTATGTGCTTAGAACAAGAGTTACAGATCTTCCGTTTGGGTCAAAGCACACTTCCCTGATTTCCTATTGTATGAATAACCTGGCATTGGAACTGAAACGAATTATGCAAAGGAGTAATTTTCTTAGTTGGCAATTGTTGCTTGCTGTTAGGGGCCTTCAACTAGCTAGTTTTAATGAGAATTTCTGAGCAGGGAAGAAAGTATGGCCAGAATTCATCATGAAACTTTGTATAAATTTTGTATTGTATATTCTCTTTACTACCGTGAACTTTTTGCAAATAAAGTGCTTGATTTGAAGATAAACTCTCTGTGTAAACTGCAGTCAACAGTAAATATCAAACAGTGGTAGAGGATGCTGTTAGATTCCATCACGAGGTAATGCATAAAATAGTTGAAACCAAAATACCAGATTGATGTCCAAACTCCACAGTAACACCATATACTGTTAATTACAGGCCATGCATGGAGGAAAGCTGTTAAAAATACCCTTTTCCACTCTATTTGAATATCTACAGGTTGTAATATATGCTTTAAATTGTTGATGGATTTTCATATTGCTCTTGCTAATAAGTGCTTGATATGGTGACGTGAAATAGATCTTGCGCATCATTGCGACAAACATGAATTCTCTTAAGCGGGATGCAATGTTCTACCTTGCTGCTGCGGTATCAGATTTTTATGTTCCCTGGGAGACCATGGTGAGAAAAATGCACTTAAGATTTGAGAGCGTTGGTTGGTATTTGCTAATGATTTTCTAATTATTACTATTTTTGTGGCATATAACTAGGATGAACATAAGATACAATCTGCTGTGGGTCCTTTAGCAATGCAGTTGGCAAGTGTTCCCAAAATGATTAAAGTCCTGAGAGATGAGTGGGCTCCGCTGGCATTTTGCGTGTCTTTCAAGGTGATAAGACATGATTGATTAAGACATTAATGAGAAGAGTGATGAACTGTTTATGGAGCAAATATTGGTGGGTTTGGTACTGCAGCTGGAAACCGATCTAACAATCCTCATCCAAAAAGCCAAGGATGCACAAAAGAAATATGGAGTTCATGCCGTCGTGGCGAATGAACTCTTGACAAGGAGGAAAAAGGTCACTGTGGTGACTATCAAAGAAGAGGAGATCGTGGAGAAGGATGACTTGCATCCCGACTTGGAAATGCCGCTGGTGAGTCTGTTACAAGAAAAACATTCCGCATACATAATGAATGCGATTAATTAACTAATTTGTAACAATGATAGAATGAGAAATGAAATCATGGAGAGGAAATGTCTTCTTCTAAGACAAGTGTAAGTTGACCATGGAATTCTTTCCATCACTCTCCAAATAATGAACATGCTTGCTTGATAATGGACATAGTTATCCTAGCAGAGATTCATGTTCCCTTATGGATTCTGAGATGGTGGAAGGCCAATTGTTTGTAAGATCCATTCAGCTTCGAACGCTACAAAATGAACATCTATCAGAGCTTGTGTTTTAACTTCTCCACAAAATTAATCTACAAAAGGCCCTTGTTAGTACTCCTGTTGCCTCTCTTTACTTACATCTTGACTTTTGTGGAGCCTTTTTTTTGTATCACTAGCTTGACTTGGTGGGTTTCTTGCATTTGTAGATTAAGCTTGTGAAGGTCTCTACTCTAAATAGGAAAGAACGCTAGTTTGTGGATTCTGAAATGTGGTATTTCTGAATGACAAAAAGGCAGCTGCAAAAGCCCTTTTTTCTCATTCATGTAACATTTGGACTATCTATCGTTTGGGATTAATCGAAATTACAATGAGATACATGGTTGCAATTATCACCAAAGAGTTCTTTAACAAGATTAGGTATGTAGGGCCTAATCTTCATGAACCCAATTCGCATGTTATGCTTAAGGCAGCTCTTATATTGTTATGTAAACCTAGTCGATCTGATCATACCATGCCATGTTCTAGCATCTTCTGATTAATTATCCTTAACTATTTCTATCCGATTCCAAATATGATTTGTGCATTCATTCGCTAGAAAACGATCAGAGGAGTGACATTCAGTTGGAACAAATATTAGAGTTGAAATGTCCTCGATAAGGAGGATACAACCCTCTTCTTGCACGTTCTCATGTATGTGCAACAATGCATACATGCACATCCCCATGCATGGACATACACATACCCTTATGCAAGCACATACATGTACACTAATCCATGCATGTCATGCACATACCCACACGTGCATGTGCCCACATGCGCGTTCACATACATGGACATCCACATACCCATACGCAGGCGCACACACGTTCACATGCATGGCCATGCACGTACCATACACAGGCACACATGCATGGACATGCACATACCCATACACCACACATGCGTTCACATGCATGGGCATGCACATACGTACCCGTAGGAACATAACATGCGCACCCACATGCTCACATGGGCATGCACATTCACATGCATGGACATGCATGTGCCCATGCCCATACACATTGAGATTTAGCAAGAATATACACATGAGGGGTATGTACGCTCTGTGTATATACATGCGCATACCCATGCACATACACACACATACACATACACAAACACAATCCTAGGGACATACAACATACGGACATGCACAAATGCACATACGGACATGCACAAATGCTAACCCATACATACGGACATGCACATATGCTAACCCATACACGTACAATTGTGCATACATGCACATCCACGATGCCCATAGGGGCATGTGTGCATTGCACCGTGTGTATAATACATGCACATAACCCCGCCATGCATATCCGCATACACAATCCACATGCCCATAGGGGCATGCACATACATGCCCAGGTTCCATACGAAGGCAAACATACGTACACGCACGTACACTAGTCACGCATGCACATACACATGCACGCACATGCACATACACATGCACGCACATGCACATACACATGCACGCACATGCACATACACATGCACGCACATGCACACAGACAACCCACATACACATGCACGCACATGCCATGTCGCATACACCATGCATGCATACATGCACGCACGCCATGCATACATACATGCACATCCACATGCCCATTCCTTTCCGAGCGTTTTAGGGTTTAGCAGAAGCGGAGCGAAGGAAACGTTCCACAGCCGAAGCTACCCCCGGCGGCGGCTCAGCAAGACATGCCGAAATCCAAGCGCAACAAGCTAGGTTTGATCACCCGTCTCGCCTCTCTCCTCCCCTCCGTGCGTGCCGAACAATTTAATTTGTTGTCCCCTCCGTTAATGCTCCGTGGCTCCCGCGTTCCCAATCCGTTTTGTACCTTTGTCGACACCGTTCGGTTGGTTCTCTTTGTAGCATCGCGCTCGATTCTTCTATGCTTGATGCTTATGACGCCCGTTTTGGATGCCTGCGCTGAGTTTGCGTGGGATTCTGAACTATGGAAGGTTGAAAGAATAAGTTTTATTTGTTAGTGTCTTGTCTCTTTCCGATGTTCGCTTATCTGAATCTGAATCGTAATCAATGTGAAGGCTTCCATTATCTGAATCCGTATGAATTGCATGCATGTGAATGTTGTGTGAATCTACTCATAACTTGAATGGGAATCGGTTTGATTTTTGTGATCGTTTCTGGTAATCTGTCATACCAAAGTGTCTGCCAATCTTCTTGGAATCTATGTGAATGTGAGTAAAAAAACATACTTAAATGATTCCAAGTTTTCACGATAGCCCGCTCAGGAGAATTCGCCATCTTCTTGTTGAACAGTAACATTGTCTAAGACTGTTAAGAAAGGGAGAGAAAGCAAAGAATCTTTGGCAAAGTCGGTGAGACAATGCCTCGAGGAGTACAGTGCTTTGTATGTCTTCTCCTTCGAGAACATGAGGAACACAAAGTTTAAAGAATTCAGAGATAATGTCAAGGAAAGCAGCAGGTTCGCTCGTCTCTCTCTCTCTCTCTCCATGTCTTTCTCCATTTGCTGTGTATTTGCTTGGTTTTTATCTTTCACATTGAACCAGTTCATTTCAACTTTCTGAGCCTGAATCTCTTTGAATCATATCGAGTTACAGTGAAGAAAGAGTGCATATTGTAATAGTTTGCAACAAACTCGAGAAAAATTCCTTAAACTAATAATGTGATTGCACTTCTGGCGATTTGGAAAAGAATGCGGAAAGTTTAAAACGATTTTGCACTGCGAAAATTTGGAGAATACTCTTTCAGTTTGGAAAGAATACCTAAACTTAGCATGAATTTGTAAATCTGCTTCATTTCTACATTATGCTAAACGACTGTATGTGGAGAACTAGATCATGGATAGAATTTAGATCGATGTACCATGTTTTAATAGAAGTGCTTTGGTTTGTGACAATGTGAATGTATTTTGTGCTACTTTTTGTACCTTTCTCATGACAGAATTTTCCTTGGCTCGAACAAAGTCCTACAAATAGCCCTGGGAAGAACGGCTGCTGAGGAGTTGAAAGAAGGCCTTCACAAAGCCAGCAATGTACTGCAATTCTGCTCTGATTTTTTCTCTTTTGCATTTAAATTTCATCTGTTCGTTCAGTCTGAAGCTCATCAACTCATCACTGAACACTTTGATTCAGATGTTGCATGGAGAGTGTGGCCTTTTCTTTACAAATCTTCCAGAGGAAGAAGTGGAGAGGTGGATATACCCCTTAGTCTTATTTCCACTTGTCTCTGCTTACTCATTTTCTTTAGTTTCAATTCCAAATACCTTTTGCTTCTTCATTTATTTAATTTTCGTTCTCCAACTGTAGAATATTCGAAACATTTGAGGAGTATGATTTTGCAAAGACCGGAAGTATTGCCACAGAATCGGTAAAATCTCCTTTCTTCCATCACCGGACTTTTTTATGGAATATTGCTTAATAATCTATTACTCTCTCCCTTATCTCTTGGAACAGGTAGAATTGAATGAAGGTCCACTAGATCAATTCAGTCATGACATGGAGCCATTCCTTAGGAAGCAAGGGTTACCTGTGAGACTGAATAGAGGTAATTGACGATACCTTCGTTGGACCAGGTCTTTAATAAGCTATTCAAATTTTGTTCATTTTAATTTGGTCTACTTGTGTACATCCTGAAGGAGTAAAATTCCATTCAGCTTTTCTAAATGGTGGTAGTACTTAATGTCTAGTGCTTTTGAATGGTTAATTGAGAATCTCCCAAAATTTCAGGCATTGAGTTAGCATTATGTATCTGTGTATGTTTAGTCAATCATTATACTATCCCAAGTCTTCTTCTGAGTTTGTTACCCGTAATCCTAGGATGATTTAGAACGTCTAACTGAATGTACGTGTAGCTAGGTCATGAATAATTCTTCTACTTCGATAACCAAATCTGATACAAGAATTCTCAACTGAATGCATCTGTAGCTTAGTCATGAATGTTTGCCTAGTCCAAGGGTGTTAATACATGTGGTAATGTTATGCAGGTGTGATAGAATTAGTATCCGATTACACTGTCTGCACTGAGGGTGAACATATATCACCAGAGGCCTCTCGAATTTTGGTAATTTTGAATATGCTACATATGCAAACATTTTTTTAATGGATATTTTGAATGAGATAGTTTAAACTCTTTTTCATTTCATGCAGCGGCTTTTAGGAATCCAGATGGCTGCCTTCCGCTTGCACTTAATATGCCGATGGAGCTCTGATGGGTTCCATGTATATCGAGAGATGGCAGAAATGTAGGTACAATGAGAAGCTCATTACAAGCAGAAAAGAGGCTTGTAAGTAATGGAACTGTGATATCTTCAACTGCAGAAATGAGCAAAGGAGTAGAAGCAAGCTGTCTTCCATTGAGAATCTAAGCGAATGAGATATGCCGCTAGTTTTCATTCACCAAGATTATGTGGCATATCAACGTTTTGGATTGGTGAGGCATTCCAAGAAGACAGATTTTGTTCTTGGATCTATGATTTCATAATATGAATGGAGATGCTGTATATGTGGCAGAGTAATATTTTTATTCAATGCATGGCTGTATTTGACAGTTTGACATGACAAAGGGAAGTAAAGTTTTGGCACATCAGAAACATTAGATTGGAGTCTTTGTATGAGCTGTGTCACTTCTCGGCTATTCTTGCCAGCATACACAGGGCTTTGGTGATCCTGATTGATTTGAAGATAATGAATGATGTACATTTGGTTTGGCTATACATATTTTTTGCTAGGTAGGCTTTATTATGTTTCCTTTTCCTTTTCTTGGGATAGCATGGTGTTGGAGTGTAATTTAGTTTGTTTTCGAAAACCCTATTGATGCCATATCGTGCCATATCACAGCTATATCTGGGTTCAATATTACATTCTTCTTGTTACTCTACCTTGAACTGTTTCGCCAATTGGTTTTGCAGGTCCTTTCTGTAGACAATTCACGCAGTCAAATTGTTGTGGCAATTGCGTGCTTCTCATTGTGAATTTAATTATCGTGGTTAATTGTCAATATTTGTGCCTATTCCAGTATTGCTACTTGGAGTAGATGGTACTTAGTATATATATTGGGTGCACAACCCATTAAGCATATCCATTTGAACAGCAAATTCTATCGATGCATCTGTTTGTCTATTGGGAGCGCTTCCATTGAGATGGTGCTTTATGTGAAACCACTGGAATGGTCTTTGGACCAGTGAGGATCGGTGTGGTTAGTCCTGAAATCTCTTGATGCTATAAAAAGAATGGATCGTAATATGTGAACGTGTGGCCATGCCCATCACGGGATTGGGATGCCAGGTGCACAATTCCTAGCAACATATAGAAAGAAGAGGCCAAAGGGAAGAGCAAGTGTCGATGGTTCTCTAGTCATAGGTCATGTTGTGGAACTGACATGTTGAATGGTCAAGGTGGAGATAAGACATAAGGATGAGCAAGAATCTGAGGGGGCAAACTACACGTAAGCTTTCCATGGTTGGCTTCAACAGTAGTTTCTGAGGTCCGTATTCTCGAAGCGAGACATCACTGCGCTTGATGTTTGTTAATCTGGTTTTCATTACAGGCTAGTAATACAACATCTGTGCCTTTAGATAAGCGCCCCAAACTTCAGCTCCATTCTTACGACCTTTGATGCTTCTGAGATCCGTATCGTCAGAGCGAGACATCGATGTGCTCGCTGTTGTAATCTGGTTTCTGTTACATCTAAGCCTCGAATCAGACCCCCAACTTCAACTCGATTCTTACAGACCATTGATCTGCTTTGCCATGGGGTCACAAAAGGAGAAAAGGAACAAAATCTCTTTACTCAATTCCAGATTTTTTGAGCCCACAAGAGTATCATGTATCTTGATCGAGGACCTCAAAAAAAACACACAAAAAAAAAGAAGAAAAAAAGGGAGGAAAAAAAAAACAGGAGAAGGAAAGCAAAAAATCGCAGGAAACGCAAACGCAAAATCTCTCCATTTTCTGCTTCATTCTTCATCTTCTTCTTCTTCGTCTTCTTCTTCTTCTTCTTCTTCTTCTTCTTGTTCACCCAGAAGTGAAGGATTCATGGCCCTCGCGAGCCCCTGTTGTCGCCCTTCTGCTCTCGCTTCTACAGCCCCTCTTCCTTCTCCTCCTCTTCTGGGCAGATCTGGTCTCCTACCCACAAGAAGAAGCAGAAGGAGAATCGGAAGCAGCAGCATCCATTCTCCGAATCCCCCCGCTGGAAAGACGCCTTATGGTCTAATCCTCTCCAAGCTTCGTCATGGAGGTCTCGCTGATGAAGATCCTTCTTCTCCAAACAGGTTCTCTTCTCCTTCTCCTTCTCCTCCTCCTCCTCCTCCTTCTCCTTCTGTTTTGTTTGTGCTTTTTTCTCTTCGTTTCTCTTCACGGTCGTGGTAATGATGATGATGATGGTGATGACGGTACTCAAGATGAATTCGGTATCGATGATGATCACGAAGATGATGGTATTGGCAGTGGTGGTGCTGCTGTTGCTGATGATGATGTGTGATACATGATGACGACAACGACGATGATGGTGTGTGATACGTGTTGATGTATGATGAGATGGCGTTCATGCAAAATGAGATTGTGTGCTGACGTGTGACGAGATGGTGCTGATTCAAAATGAGAATGTGCTGATGTATGATGAGATGGTGTCGCTGCAAAGTGAGATGGTGTTGATGCAAAATGAGATGGTGTTGGTGCATGATGTGATGGTGCTGAGGCATAATGTGATGGTGCTGATGTTTGATGTATTATGACGCTTGATGAGATAGTGTCGATGCATGATGTGTGATGTATGATAGTGGAGAGAGGGAGAGATTAGCATCTTGTTAGGATGATATGGTCCATGAAATGAAACGTACAATGTCGTATGTATGTACATTCAGTCATCTATAACGAGACTATAGAATGAGGTGCAAATACACAATGCAAGAACAAAGAGAAGAGGGAGAACAAATGGGGTTGACTGTAATGTGGATGTTGCTTTTGATTTGCTGTCCAACCATATCTATTGGATCCAGTTCTTGGTTTTTCCCATTTTTGCGGATCGTGGCAATAGATAGGTAGATAGAGTGAATAGATAGAATATATTTTTTTCATCTATGAGGGGGCCAAGCTTGATCCATGGGACTGAATACACATTCCCTTGTAAGTGTCTCTTTCTTGAGAAGGGGATTTCTACCTAAAACTTTGTAGAGCCGGGGGGAGAGAGAGAGAGAGAGAGAAGGGGATACATTTCAGAAATTTGGCAAGTATTTTCTCGATGTTATTTGACACCAATACAATGGGTGTTTGTGCAGTTTACCCAACTTGATCAGACATCAGAAACGGAAATCGTTTTCCTCTTTCTGAGATATAGGGGATTACGCCATAATTGGGGTATGCATAATTCTTTTATGCTTGATGGGGTATGTATATATACGGAAGCTGAAACGAGCATTGATGTGACAGTTTTATTTATTAAAGCAAGTCGAAATTTCCACCGGAGGATCTTTGTCTTGCATGGGGTAGTGGAGACACCTCTTAGTTTGTACAATTGTAGTTGTGTTTTTCACAACACATTTATTAAGTTACTTGTGTGTTTTCACCAAAAGGAGAGAGAGAGAGAGAGAGAGACAGAGAGAGGAATTTGATGAATTTGCTTACCAGTGGAGTAACGGAAGCTTTTGGGAATGCAAGCAAGCACGCTGCGAAGATAGCATTGGCAGCTGCAGTCGCGAGTGTGCTTATCTTGAGCCCTGCGGAAGATGCAATGGCAGCTAAGAGCGGGGGGCGTGTTGGGGGTCAAGCATTCCGGACGGCACCTCCACCGCCTCGAGCAGGACCAAGGATAGATAACTCTAGAAGGTAAAAGAAAAAGGATAAGAAAAATTAGAGGAATGCATATTTAACAAAAAGAGCACCCCCAAAAACAGTTGGGCAGTTGCCAAGGAATGCCCCTAACAAAGGATATCCCTAGAGCATGTGAGTGCTTATGAGAACACCCTTGACTTTAGTTTAGTCTATACATGTATAAAGGATATCCCTAGAGCATGTGGATGCTTATGAGAATACCCTTGACTTTGGTCTATACATGTATAAAGGATATCCCTAGAGCATTTGGATGCTTAT
>JBBBWG010016112.1:33928-56987 GCA_037176905.1 Azolla pinnata
GAGAATACCCTTGACTTTAGTCTATACATGTATAAAGGATATCCCTAGAGCATGTGGATGCTTATGAGAATACCCTTAGACTTTGGTCTATACATGTATAAAGGATATCCCTAGAGCATTTGGATGCTTATGAGAATACCCTTGACTTTAGTCTATACATGTATAAAGGATATCCCTAGAGCATGTGGATGCTTATGAGAATACCCTTGGCTTTAGTCTATAGATGTATAAAGGATATCCCTAGAGCATTTGGATGCTTATGAGAATACCCTGGCTTTTGTGTATTGCTATCATGACCCCTACTTGGGTAATTTCGTTTGGGGTATTCTGGTAAACACCCAGCATGTTTGCGGTATTCCTGTGTGTTTTCAATGTTCATCCCCTTGGACATCTTGTATATAGTTTTCATTATCTCACAATTGCATTGCAATGGACATCTGAGTATGCTGTTCAGTATGCAAATGCACTCACTTCCTTGGAATCTGGTATGGCATCGAGTTAACAAGGAATGAAAATTGCTGAAGCCAGTGCACTGATGTGTTTTATGGCTCTTCAGGACAAATATCTACGTCAACCCGCCGACATTTGTGGCTCCTCCTGTATTCGGAAATCCTTATTATGGTGGATATGGATGGTCTCCATTCTCCTTCTTCTTTCCAGGGCCAAGTGTCGCCATTGGAGTAGGCGGTGGTGGCTTCAGCTTCTTCAGCTTCTTTGTGTTCATGATCATTGCCTCGAGCATCTTCAGCTTCTTCAGACGGAGAAATAATGACGATGACGATGACGGTGGCGATTACTATTGATCAGGGGCTGATTTTGGCTCACAACTTGTATTGTCATGTTTGGGGGGTTTCGATCCACTGCCATCTAATCGTCACTAGTAAATAGACCAAGAGCCTTGTATATCATACACATATTCTTTTGCTAACATAATTTAGATATAAGAGGAGTCGATATGCACACGATTTGTCTCAAAATCTGAGTGTTATGTGGGGCATAGAAAATGTGATGTATCGAATGTGGTATCTAAGGGGGTGACTGTAAAATAGAGCGAGGCTTGAATGTTTCTATAAGGTATGGAATTTAGATAGTTTGATTGATTCTATATATATGTCATTGTGAATGTCTAGATGTAGTGATTGGATTCATTCACTAACCTTTTGAGTATATGAGTATGTATGGATTTGAATATTTCGATCCTCTTTTCGCAACTATGGATTTTGTTTCATCTTCGAGTATATGCTGCTTTCTTTCTTGATGACGGTTTCATCCGAGTTTCTGCCTTCCAAATTGCAATCTCGAATCGCAATCGCAGCACTAGGAAAGATCGAATTCCACGTGCTTTTAGCATCAAAGAATGTATGAGAATGTATGGATTGAATGTTTCGACCCTCTTTCCGTGGCGCTGTCTGATGGCTCATCGAGTTTTCTGCCTTTCGAATCGAATCGCAGTCGCAGTATTATTAGAGGATTGGCATGCTTCCCACATGCTTCCAAACATAAGAGAAGGTATGAGCATGTATGGATCGAATATCTCGATCCTCTTTCGCAGCTTAGGATTCTGTTCCATCTGCACATATCTCGATCCTCTTTCGCAGCTCAGGCTTCCGTTCCATCTATACGTATCTCGAATCCTCTTTCGCAGCTCAGGCTTCTGTTCCATCTATACATATCTCGAATCCGCTTTCGCAACTCGGGGTTCTGTTCCATCCCTACGTATCTCGAATCCTCTTTCGCAGCTCAGGATTCTGTTCCGTTTCATCGATACATACGCGTACGTATGTATGCATGCGTACAAATGCAGATGTACAAAATATAGCAGGCTTCTGTTCCATCTATACGTATCTTGAATCCGCTTTCGCAGCTCGGGGTTCTGTTCCATCTCTACGTATCTCGAATCGTCTTCCGCAGCTCAGGATTCTGTTCCGTTTCATCGATACGTACGCGTACGCATGTACGCATGCGTACAAATGCAGATGTACAAAATACAGCAACAGACCGAGCGCTCCTGAAAACGGTGTGTTTAGCGATTTCGAGATTTGTACACGTATTTGTTCTTTGGGGGTAGTTTCCGGTTTGTATATACGTATGAGGTTGGTATCCGTGTGCACATGGATACGTATACGACGTATACATAAACAAATACGTATGCATATATATATATATACGTATCCTATACGTATACAGCAGCAGGAAGAAGAAGAAGAAGAAGAAGACGACGACGACGACGAGGAAGACGAGGGAGGACGAGGAGCAGAAGGAGCAGAAGGAAGAGGAGCAGAAGGAGGAAGAGCAGGAGGAGGACGGAGAATGCTCCCTTCCTCTGTGATATCTCGAGACTCCATCTACCAATCGCTCAGAGACTGCATCAAACAGAAGGACCTTCGATCCGCGTACCATGCTTACTCTCTCATCGTCCGCCTCGGATTCGATCCCGTCGCCGTCTTCTCCGACCTCTTGATCCGTTTGCTCTCCGCCTGCGGCAAATGTCAGGAATCCGACTACGTCTTCCGCAAGGTCGCAAACCCTAGCGCACACACCTGGAATGCCATCATTTCTGCTCACTCCACCGACCACGCCTTCCGGCTCTACTTCGAGATGAAGGAGAGCGGCATGATGCCCAACAGGTACGTGCTCTTGTCTGTCGCTAAGCTTTGTGCACGCTCTATGAATCTGGAGTATGGACGATTGGTTCACGAGGATGCTCGGAAGGCTGATTTGCTAGACGACCCGCTTGTTGCCAATGCTTTGATGGATATGTATGTGAAATGTATGAGCCTCGAAGAATCGAGGCTTGTTTTCGATGAATTGATTCGTCGAGATTTGGCATCGTGGAGTATTGTGATCTCTGGATATGCGAATTCTGGACAAATCTCCGCTGCTGTGCAGCTCTTTGTAGATATGCAGCAAGAAGGCATGATGCCCAATAACATCATACTCATTTGTATTATAAGACTCAGTCCTACTGTAGATATGGTAAAGGTGGTTCATACTGAGATTGTCGAAGATGGATTCGAGAATGATACCATCATCACAAACGTTTTGATCGATATTTATTCTGTGTTTCAACATATATCTGATGCTCGTCAGGTCTTTGAGCATTGTATCGATCGTGATATTGTTTCATGGGGTGCAATGATAGCTAGCTATGTTCATCATGAGCAAGGGGATCTTTCGATTCAGCTTTTCTACACTTTGCAACAACAGGGCTGGAGACCCAGTAATGTTATATTTTCATCAGTACTAAAAGCGTGCACAACATTAAGATATTTACAAGAGGGAAGATGGATACATAGCCAGGCTCTGTCATGTGGATACAATTCAGATCAAGTGATTGGGAACACTCTTATCGATATGTATGCGAAATGTCATAGTGCTCGAGAAGCAAAGGTAGTTTTTGATGGATTAGTGACTCGAGATGATGTCTCGTGGGGTGCAATGTTCTCAGTCTACACAGAGGAACAAAATGGTGTAGCTTGTCTTGATTTGCTCGAGAAGATGGAGCAAGCTGGTCCGAGGCCTAACAATGTTGTATATCTCTCTCTATTGAAGGCATGCATTAGCCTACAAGATCTCACGGTAGGAAGAGACATGCATACTCGAATTGTGCTGGATGGACTTCATGGTGATAGTGTTATTGGTTGCAGCCTTATAGACATGTATGCAAAATGCGGTAGCCTGATTGAGGCTCGCAAAGTTTTTGATTCATTACCAAGCCACGATAGTGCTGCTTGGTGTGCATTAATCATAGGTTATGCTCAAGATGGTCAATTTTGTCACGTACTTCATCTCTTACAGAGATTGCTGAAAGCTGATGTGGAACTAAATGCTTCCATGTTTGTATCTGTTGTAAAAGCATGTGACACTATAGAAACTATAGATTATGGGAGATTAGTGCATAGAGAGATTGTATACTGGGGTTTAGAGTCAGACACACAACTCGGAAATGCTCTGATAAGTATGTACGGTAATGTTGGTGACATGAATGATGCATCTAAAATCTTTGATAACCTACCTGAGCGGAATGATCTATCCTGGGTAGCAATGATGGCTGTATACATAGACCATGGCTATGCAGTTCTTGGACTAAAACATTGTGCAAATATGTCTCAGAAAGGGATCAAATTTGACAAAGTAATGTTTATTTACATTATGAAAGCTCAAGGGATTCTGGGCAACCTGAAAAAAGGGCAATGGCTGCATCATCAAAGTATAGTTAATAAACTGGAGTTGGATGTTATTATAGCTAGTGCACTCATCGACGTGTATGCGAAATGCAGGTGCTTGGATGATGCCTTCAAAATGTTTACCATGATTCCGAACCAAAATATGGTAGCATATGGAGCAATGATATCTGGGTATGTTCGTTGTGGGCAGCCATTCCATGCCCTTGACCTGTTTGATTCTATGGGAAACAAGGGCATAGAACCTAGTGAAGCCACGTACGTGTGCTGCCTAAAGGCATGCGGCATGATAAATGCGTTGGATCGAGGGAGGATTTTACACAAGCGGCTGTTCATGAGCGAGCATATGAATGTGATTATTGGGAGTGCACTCATCGATATGTATGCAAAGTGTGGGGAGATTGATGATGCTTGCAGAGTCTTTGATGAAATGCAGGAAAGATGTACTGTGACGTGGGGTTTGATGATATCCACGTATACGGACAATGGGTGTGGTCATCGCGCGCTCGAGCTATTCGATATTATGCAACGAAATCATCGGCTGGTCCCTACAAAGGCTACACTTTTATCAGCGTTGAAGGCATGTAGTGACATCGGAGCGCTCAAGAGTGCGAGGATGATCCACGATGAGATCATCAGGAGGGAGATGGATCGAGAGACGGTGCTTAGCAATGCTGTAATCGATTGTTACTCGAGGTGTGGGAGCATGGAGGAGGCACACCTTGTGTTTGATGGGGCTGGTGAACATGACTTTGTCTCGTGGACAGCGTTGATCGTCGGATATGCTCACAGTGCTGACACCATAATGGTGCATCGATGCCTCAAAGAGATGCGACAAGAAGGCTTGAAGCTAGATGAGCTTGTATTCATGACCATTCTGGTGGCATGTCGGCATTCGGGGCTCATAGTGGAGGCATGCCTCTATTTTAGAAGCATGAGCGAGGCACATGGTGTCACACCGTCCGTGGACCACTACAACTGCATGATCGACATACTCAGTCGGGGAGGTTATATGCAAGAAGCTGAGCACTTGCTTCGAACGATGCATTTGCCGCCAGATTTGGTAGGGTGGAGATCGCTGCTTTCGTGCTGCTCGAGCTTTGAGAATGCTGACATGAGCTTGCAGTGCTTCGACGAAGTGAGCAAACGCGACCCGATCAACGGGTCTGCTTACGCACTCATGTCGAATGTGTACATGAACGATCACATCGGTGGGGTTGAATTATCGCACGATGTGGATGATCCGATTCATCGCTCCATTTCAAAACCTGACTGTACAAATACATTTCGTATCGGAGCAAACGATGATGTGGGCACCATTCAGAAAACAATGAGAAACAGATTTGATTCTTATATTTTCTTCCTCTTGTATGTACTGCGTAGCTGTGAAACTGCATTTCTGTTTAGAAAAGAACAGTTGTTTTGTGATTTAAAGCCGAAAACTAAGCTTTGCTCATTGAAACCCGCCATCATCAACAGACAAGCACTATCAAATGAAACAGAATTTAGTGTTTGTAGAATTTAGTGTAGAAACAAACACTGTCAAATGAAACAGAATTTAGTGTTCGTAGAATTTAGTGTAGAAACAAACGCTATCAAATGAAACAGAGTGATGTGCATCAATAGAACATGGAACAGGTGGACAATAAGACCAGTCTATAAGGAAGAGCTTTAACCCTGCAATATTTTCCAAACTACTCCATAATCTAAACACAAGTAAGCTTCAAACTGACAATGTGATTGAGCTGTAAGCAGCAGCAATTGCACTCTCATTCATGGCATTGCACAATGCCATAAATGAACGCAAATAAGTACATTATCACCAAATACAAACTAGAATTCCCTCATAGTTAGTCTTTTGGCCATGCACTTCCACATTGAAACAAACATTTGAAAAGATGAAGCTTTTGTGTGTCAATATTGTTTCTACTAGATGCTTTACTCCTATGTATTGACAGCATTCTTAAACAATTCGTTCGATAAGGAAGCAATTTATACATGAAATTGAGCATCAACTGAACAAATGCGAGGCCATAATCACTTTTCCAGAACAATGAGCCATAACACCATATGCATCGAAGGATGCTGGACACCGCAGCGACGTTTAAAAACTCCCTAAGTGTCACTACATTTAGTTTCACAGAGGCTTCTTCACAAGTTACATGTACTGAAAGGTGGGTTGGGTTTGCTCACACATATCTGAGCAAGAAAATGGAACCCGATCAAAGTCTAGAAAACTTTGAACGCCGTACAAACAGAGTGCAAGCAAATACCAATAGACATCTCAGGTTGATCAACTTTTGATGCTATACTACTACAAAACTTTTTGAATTTTGTGTTTGGTTCAACTCCCCTAACTTTGTCCATGACCAACTTATAGATAAAGCTTGGGATCAATCTGCTTCTTGCACCTATAAAACCTTGTTTCGCATATCTCAACCCTGCAGTTACCGTGTACCATTGGCCCACATGTAAGTTAAAATACAAAATTTAGTTGCAACTAAAACTGGCCAAGACACCAGAAACAACAATATTATCTCTAGAATTTAGAAAAGCATTATGATCTCAAAAAAGACCAGAATACTTCTGACTCTGGAAATGTTTGAAATGTTACTGATTTGTTCATTAAGATACCTGCTCCATTGCAGAGGGTCCATTTTCCACTGTAGCAGTTTGCTCGGACATTTCGGTATCACTTTGAGGGGTCTTAGATGTATTTTCATCCTGGCGGATACTATTTTTTGGCACATTATCATCACTAATTTTCAGATCTGCTGGCAATTGACCTGACTTCAGTGCCTACAAATTCAAAACACATCAATTATTATTCACAATCATGAAGGTTATGGAAAATTGCCTCTAACAAGGTGTGAGGAAAAAGTCCACATATTATATCTACCGTTTCAGTGAAACTCACATTGTACATTACATTTGAGTATACCAACAAAACTCAGCATACCTTTTCTAACCTGGCAACCTCTTCCAACGTTTGAGAGCTTGCGATTGCAGCCTGCAATAAATAGCAGATGGTCAAACCAATTCAAGTCAAATCATCCTCGTTGGAGATCTGCAATCATTCTAGGAGGGGTCACGACCTATACCTTGATTGCCAGTATCTGTTCTTGCGTTGGACCTGCCTGTTGTACCTTTTCAGGTTTCGGTGGAGGAATTTCTTGCACTATTTCACCTGGTATAAAAGTATTTTCCTTCACTTTCAATGTCTCTGCCTCCTTAGAGCCAAAAAGGGCTTTTGCTGCCTGTCTTTCCTGTTCTCAAGGTCATTAGAATTGTCATTCAGAAATATCACATTTCAGAATCCACAAACAGGTAGGAAACTACTCGTGAAAATAGTATGCTCCATCAATCCCCATTAGTTTCTTTGCACGGTCTCGTGTTCTGCCTGCGCATGAGCCCATATGAGCTGCAATCAATTTCTTTCTATCCCTAATGCCATGTACTCTTCTCATTACATCAAAGCTTCTCTTGAAGCAGATTCATACAGATTACTTTCAACAAGTTTTCTCAAACAGAAACTACGCTTTTAGACATACAAAGAAAATATGGGTGCCCACACATTTAGAGGGAAAATAAACATTTCGCTGCCGCTATACAGTAGTGCGTGGAGGCAAATGTTGTGGGTAGAAGATTAATGTCTTACATGTTTTACTAAACAATTTTTCAGATAACTTCACTAAACATAGGAAGGCACAACAACACACAGCACACAAAATCGAGGTGTATCATTTTCGTGGGTCCATGAAAGAGTGTTTGTGCTTAAAAAATGCGTGTTCATACAGCTATCAAATCTTATAGGGCATCCTACAATAGAATCTTGGTTTAACATGACACAGAGGATCCCAATGGTTTACTTGTCCCACCAACAAGAAGATTCATTTGCTAGCTCAAAGGAAATCTTTAATGTTGGCTCATGAACATGGTCTTAGAAAATCGTTTTGGTTGTTTGGCCTTTTCCCTAATAACCGGTAAACTGATGCCATTTACTGTCATTGGCTCAGATTCTGGGCATTTTACAGAATATGAATGTCAGAAGATTGTAGTGTTACAGGTAGCTGATGCTTGTCAGTATTTGTTTCAT
Organism: Azolla pinnata; assembly: GCA_037176905.1. Taxonomy (NCBI): domain Eukaryota; kingdom Viridiplantae; phylum Streptophyta; class Polypodiopsida; order Salviniales; family Salviniaceae; genus Azolla; species Azolla pinnata. Next base: position 42,209 of record JBBBWG010016112.1, read on the forward strand.
AATCCTCTTCTCTTTCATCTTTATTTTGAGTAGTTTTAAAGACTACAACATATTTCAGAAACAATTGGCCAGATTCCAATATCCCTATTCTTCATTGGTTCTTGTCTTACCTTGATAATTTTTACTTCTTTGTTTAATATAACCTTTGTAACTAAGGATCATGAGAAATGCCCTATAAAACAGAACGAAGAACAGGAAAGCACAAAAATCAGATGCATTTACCTTGAACTTCACTTTCTTAAAATCCAGTAATCGTAATCTTGGTAATTTATGAATAAGATAAAGCCGATAGTGCTCCCTCTTTGTGACAATGTTGTCCAATACGCTCAGAGTATGTAAGTTCGAGATTCCAGCCAAAGGTTCAAGGTCCGCCAAATTAAGAAGCCGATTGTTTGTCAGGATAAGAGTGTGCAACTTAGGTAGAAAAGCTGCAGAGAAGATCAAGAGAAAATAGAGAAGTTAGTTCAAACTTAGCAATCCATCTGTAGTAAATATGGAGCAGATTCAATCTTTTGGAAAGTAAGACCTCCTATATTTGGGTTAATCCGAGCAATCCTGTTGTTGTTAAGCAGCAACGTGGTTACTCTTTTGAGGTAAGGGAACCCTTCAAGCTTCACTATCTCATTGTCAGAAAGGTCAATGGTGTCAAACTGATCCTGAAATGTAAAAACAAAATCTGCGGATTATACTAGCCAAACAAAGCTGTTCTGGAAAGGCTAACTTGAAGAAAAATAAACCCAAACCTCAGTTGCCCCAAGGTTCTCTATCACAGCAATCTTATTTCCTGAAAATTACAGCATAAAACTCAATACAAATCAGTTTACAGATATCACTAACAAATGATGATGTTATTGTTTTTCAAGAATGGTAATATCAACAGTGAATCAATAAAATGATTTTGGAAATAGAAAGCTGCAGTAGTTTACCTGAAATTAAAATAAAAAATAACACAGTATGCATTAATTGTTAGAATTTAAACTCACACGCTCCGTAGGAACCAAAACATTTAACAATATACTCTCATGTTTCATGAACTTGAGAGCAGCAGTTCATCAGGTAAGATAAAAAAAATTATAGCATCTGCCATACATCACCCAACACCTTGACGTAGAAGGCATTGCTACGTCAAGATGCCAAAATGATCCTGAATCACAAAATAAGATACACACTAGCAACATAGAATCCTATTCTACCCCCTTCCATTTGCCAGTATCATACCCATTTTAGTTTCCTGAACACATACAAGATATGAATTCTCAATGACGTATACCCAGAAGGGCAAGGATAGATTCATGGAAACTAATCACTTTGTAGCAAAAAGACATCCACTTTATTGTAAATACAATGTTTCTACAAAAAGGAACTTTGCATACATGAGCAAAAAAGTTATTGTGAATCCTCCAGATAAGCACACCTTAGTTTCAGCTATGATCTGACTAAAATTGCAATTTTTGTTTTCACAATGCAGCGGAAAAAAAGCTCTGATAAGAAAATGGGAGATAGCGCCCAATTTTGCCAATCCAGTTCCAATAGAAAGAAAGAAACAAGTATGCCAATAAGTCGAGGAATAATTAAAGAATCATCCAAACCCAAGAATTTCAAGAATAGCTTTCTAAAGCCCAGCAAACACATTTTTAGATGTGACTCTAAAAAATAATTCGGACACGAGTTAATTAATAAGAAAGTCAAAAAATTTTGCAGCTAGGCAGTATGAATCCACCATATACAATTTTTTTTTAACGAGTGAACTGAGTGCTATGGCTATTGGGCATGAATCTACTCCAAGAAAAATTATAATAGGTTAGCAGGAGTACTAGGGTAATCTAGAATAAGCCAACATTTTGAGCAGATTAGCTTGCCTTTAAGGCGATGTATAGCATGCATTTACTGGATGAAACCAAGAGTGAAAAAGAGAAGCACAAAGAAACTACAAACCCAAAAGCAAACCTAACGGCAACGTTGTGTTGAGGCTCGAAGAAGATTTTCTATTTGAGAGAGACTTCTTCAAACATTTTCGACCCGGACGAAAGGGGAAGGGAAGACCAAAAAAACAACGAAAAAATCAAAGGAAAGGAGTGGGGGGGGGGGGGGGGGGGGATCTTTTTTACCTCACAGTTCTCTTTCCCCCCCACCCCCCCCCTTCGTTACCTCGAAGGTCGATTTCCCTCTCACGCACAGCGTTGAAGTACTGGGGAGAGACGAGGATGAGGTCGGCAGTGAGTCGAACCATGATTACGAAAACAAGGAACTCTTCTGAGGGGGGTCGGAGGGAGGGTGTGTTTGGAGCTCACCCAGGCAAGATACACGACTTGGATTTGAATCGATCCGATCTCACAGAGGAAGGAAAAGAGGAAGAGCCAGGGCCATTCTTCTTCTTCTTCTTCTTCTTCTTCTTCTTCTTCTGCTACTCCTTGTACTCCTCCTCCTCCTCCTCCTCCTCCTTCTTCTGCTTCTGGTGCTGCTACTCCTTCTTCTTCTTCTTCTTCTTCTTCTTCTTCTTCTTCTTCTGCTACTCCTAGTACTCCTTCTTCTTTTTCTTCTTCTTCTTCTGCTGCTTCTTCTTTGCCTGATGCAACTTCTGCCTTCTTCAGCTTCCAACAATCTGTCTGTCTGATGATTCAAACCAGGAACACACACACATACTGAGATGGAATTTGCAGACAAGTTTTCCTTATTTATAGAAGGGTAACCTCAGCAACTCTAAACCCTAAACCCTAAACCCTAAACCCTAAAATTCTAACTATCTCAGATGGATGGAAGAAGAAGAAGAAGAAGAAGAAGAAGAAAGAAAGAAAGAAAGAAAGAAAGAAAGAAAGAAGGAATGGCTGCGATACACAATCTAGCTTCTGCTGATCTCAGGAGGGCAACAATGTTCGCAGCAGCATTGAACTCTAAACCCTAAACCCTAAAATTCTGACTATCTCAGATGGATGGAAGAAGAAGAAAGAAAGAAAGAAAGAAAGAAAGAAAGAAAGAAAGAAAAGAAAGAAGAAGGAATGGGTGCGATACACAATCTAGCTTCTGATGATCTCAGGAGGGCAACAATGTTCGCAGCAGCATTGAACTCTAAACCCTAAACCCTAAAATTCTAGCTATCTCCGATGGATGGAAGAAGAAGAAAGAAAGAAAGAAAGAAAGAAAGAAAAGAAAAGAAAGAAGAAGGAATGGGTGCGATACACGATCTAGATTCTGCTGATTTCAGTTCAGGAGGGCAACGGAAACAGTTCGTCGCTTGTTCTGGAATTGCCCATTGATGATTAATAGTAGAGGAATGAGAGCTCTCTACATAGATGAGGACCAGCATATTGGGCATTTGATTTTTTTCTCAAACACTCTGCTTGTGAAAGAAGATAGCATACCAATCAATGAGGAGACAAGATCTAGATCTCATCTCACATTTTTGGCAACAGTTTCATTGTAAAATCATTCCCACCATATTTGTTTGGATCTCTACATCTTCCCTGATCAAATCAATCAATACACTGGCCAATTTCTTAAAATCTCATCCGATACTTTTGGCAACACTAAGCGCAAATCGTTCCGCATTTGTTTAGGATTCAGTCGGCGTAAATCATTGCTCCGCATTTGTCTGGATTTTTTCCATCTTCCCTGATCAATCAATAGATATACAGACCAATTTCTTGAAATCCCATCCAATAAATCATTCCACATTGTTTTGAACTTACTGTAGCTTCACTGACCAGTAAATCCTAATGCCTGATTTCAGAAGTTGGTTCAACAAAAAAAAGAGCACAGAAACATCACAGACTTCAGCACCAATCGACTGAAAGCTCCAATAATGGTAATCTATACCTTCATTATATTTACATTATGCTTAGTTGTGTGTTTTTCCAAACCAAAAATAACTGAGCCAAACCAAGTTTTCCCTATTGTGGCCAAACCTTCCACATTTGGGGTCCCCTTTATCGAGATTCATGCTTGATCGAGGATATGCACATGTGGTGCCAATAAGGTCCATTCATCACCAAAGAACCGACAGGCATATCTAACTGAATCAAAAAGCTGAACTCAAGTCGTTCACTGATCCGTTGATAAAGAACATGCATGAAACGTTTTAGCCGCTTCCGGATACTGCGCCAAGATTTTTACCGTTTTTTCTGCTTGAGCTGTATAAGATACACAAATCATTACAAGGATTAGCAATAACAAACACCGCAATAAACATGAATACAAATTTCACTTGTCATTTATGCATCAATTCACGCGTCACCTAGTTCGTGATTACGAATAAAGTCAAATGCAAAAAGGCCACTATAGTGTACACGGTTGATGCATGCATACATGCAGATATATACTCATGTTAGGACTTCGAAAAGCTTGAAAATCGATGCGAAAGATGAAAGCACCCATGTGACGATGAAACATGAAATCGATGAGCACATTCTTGGCCGTCATAGTATCCAATTCTCAATCACAAAGTATGCATAGCCTTTAACATAAAAGAGTTATCACATACATCTTCATGGAAGTTCACCAGACTGACTCCTTTTGCCATCTCAAAATATCGGTTGGTCCACAAGACCACATAATGATGATAAATTACACTAAGAGAGTGCTCTTAACATTCAACTCCCCCGGCCCTCTATTAGCACAGTTGGCACGACAAATGTTTTAAGGCAGAAAATTTGTTCAACATGCAGCCACAATGCGGATCGAACTTGTATTCACTCAATTCTACAGGTTTGAAGCTGCAGTGTAAAAGGCTGAGGCAATATGCCAGGAAAGGAGACAAACAAAGGCATTTCAATAAAAACATTAGTTTTGCATAGCACGCACATTGGTTTTACTCCATTAAAGGCATTTCGATTGATTTCTCAAAAAAATGTGATATAAACTTGATCAAAATCTCAGCCTTTCTCCAATTGTAGATGAGAAACACACGGACGTCCTATCACTAAATATTTACTGATTTCCTACAAATGTTTTACATAATTCATGCACGACAAATGTTTTAAGGCAGAAAATTTGTTCAACTTGCAGCCACAATGCGGATCGAACTTGTATTCACTCAATTCTACAGGTTTGAAGCTGCAGTGTAAAAGGCTGAGGCAATATGCCAGGAAAGGAGACAAACAAAGGCATTTCAATAAAAACATTAGTTTTGCATAGCACGCACATTGGTTTTACTCCATTAAAGGCATTTCGATTGATTTCTCAAAAAAATGTGATATAAACTTGATCAAAATCTCAGCCTTTCTCCAATTGTAGATGAGAAACACACGGACGTCCTATCACTAAATATTTACTGATTTCCTACAAATGTTTTACATAATTCATGCACGACATGTATAATAGCTAGTAAAAGTTGTGTTTGTCGTCTTGAGATTAACAAAAAAACGGGGGGTCAAAACATACTACAACATAGAAAACAAAACAAAAATACTTGAGGCTTACCACTTCAATCATGCACTTGTTCAAGGCATTGAACTCTGATGCACACATGCCTTGCTCGACGGCTGGGACTTTGCTAGCTACACACTGACCATATACTTTGAGCTACAAGTAAATAAAAAGAGGAAGCCTTTAAGTAAGTTCCGTGCAAACAAGATCCGGTTTGTATAAAACCAGGAATGAATATCTATGAAATGCTTCATTCAAATGGCTGAATCTCACTCACCTCACAAGAACAGCTAACAAAGATAAGCTTGAAATTGGAAGGAATATTTGGTCGGTCCGGCCTTGCGCCCATGCCTGTAAGTAGGGAAAATACTACAATAGAACAGATAATCCATTATTCTCCTATGAATACTGACAGATGAAATGGCAAATGTAAAAATAGATTCGTCTGCTAAAAAATAGCTGCCTTGAATTAAAGCACTGAAAACAATGCCTTTTTGGGTGCATATTCGATAAATAGGTACAATATAATTAAATCCCAACACATCAGAGTCCTGCTGCATTCATTAAATATGCACTCAAACATAAACATCAGAGAACCGGAAAGACCAATGAAGAAAAAACATGAAAAGCACCAAGGAATGGTTAATAGGGCTCGTGAGCAAAGTGATCGTTCAACTCATAAGACATACATACATACATACATACATACACACACATGTATACATCATGCACATTCTATGTTGGAAACGTAGCAATTTCAAGGAATCTAACATTGATTTCTCATCAAGCAAGAAAGCCCTTAATTGACATACGATTATACACACATACAGAGATATCTCCATCCATCCATCTATGCATACTGAACAAACAAATTATTATCAAGGATTCCCACTTATAGGTTTGCCGTTACTCTCAGAAGCTCTCAATTAAATCACTGCATACATCAACTAGACATGCATTTCATTGCATCAAAAATTTTATTAGCTAGTCCTCAAAGAGATGCCTGATACACTTTTCTTGATTGATCACTTGACCTACAATAGAGATTCCACGTCAAAAGTCTGACCACATTTGAGGTCTCAATGTAAAGATGTTGAGGCAAAAACACGTAGCCAAATACCTTATAATTGAGGCTTCCAAGTCAAAGAAACTGAAAGCTCTTGAGGATTGTATCAAACTTCACCATTATTCAGGTGGGTTGTTGATCGAATACCAAACAAAGTCTAATCGTTTGCAATGCAATGAAAAGCTCAGCTCGTTCTCTATTGGGGACAAACCTGAATGCTTTCATAATTTGTCAAGCACCATGCAATCAAGACAAATTCTACAGGAACCCTAAATCACAGGAATCGGAATCACATTCGCCAAGGAGCATATCGAGGAACAAAATGGGGTCGCATTATCCTAGCAAAGGGCAGCCCTCAGCCTGTGCTTCTCACGGCATTACGCTGATGTAAGATGGTGGGCGATGGGCATAAGGCACTCACGGCTTCAGAAAGAGCCACAGAGAGAGAGAGAGAGAGAGAACAGAAGAATCAACACAGAAAACCAAAGACGTGATCATCTCTTACCTCTCAGATCAAGGAGAGGCAGGGAAGCAACCGCCTGTAGAAGCTCTGATTCAAAACTCCACGGCGATGGGAAGAAGAAGCGGCAAGGGGCAGGGGGGGAAAAGCGACGAAGGGGAAGAGCAAAGGCGCTGGTGCTTCGCTTCCTCCACCAGCGATGGCAGCGAAGGGCAGCAGGATGGATCAACAGGAGAAGCTCTGAGCGAGACGGAGCAGGAGCAGGAGCAGGAGCAGGAGAAACCCTAGAAAAACCCTAACAGAGCGCTTTCACATTGCACCATGAACCCATGAAACCCTAAACCCTAAACCCTAAACCCTAAACCCTAAACCCTAAACCCTAAACCCTAAACCTTAAACCCTAAACCCCTAAACCCTAAACTCTAAACCCTAAACCCTAAACTCTAAACCCTAATACCCTAAACTCTAGACCCTAAACCCTAAACTCTAGACCCTAAACCCTAAACCCTAAACCCTAACAACTGCAATGTTTTGTGTATCATCTGACCTATCGGAAGCCTGTTATCTGATCGGTCGGAAGGGCCTTGCCTTCTGATGATCTCGCTGTGATCCGATCTGTCGGAAGGGTCTTGCCTTCTGATGATCTTGCTGTGATCTGATCGGTCGAAAGGATCTTGCCTTCTGATGATCTTGCTGTGATCTAATCTGCCGGAAGGGTCTTTCTTACCTTCCGATGATGATCTGTGTGATTTGATCTATCGGAAGGGTCTTATCTGATCTGCTGGAAGGGTCTTGCCTTCTGATGATCTTGCTGTGATCTGATCTGCCGGAAGGGTCTTGCCTTCTGATGATGATCTGTGTGATCTGATATGTTGGAAGGGTCTTACCTTCCGACGATGATCTCTGTGATTTGATCTGTCGGAAGGCTCTTATCTGATCTGCTGGAAGGGTCTTTACCTTCCGATCATCTGCTACAATCTGATTTGTTGGAAGGGTCTTACCTTGTGATGATGATCTGTTCTGATTTGATCTTACTCTTCTGATGATCTGCTGTGATCTGATCTGTCGGAAGGCTCTTATCTACCCTGACAACTGCAATGCAATGTTCTGTGCCATCTGACTTTGTCGAAAGGCTCTTCTCTGATCTATTGGAAGGGTCTTGCTTTCCGAAGATCCTGCTGTAATGTGATCCGATCTGTCGGGAGGGTCTTACCTTCTGATGATGATCCGTTGTGATCCGATCTGTCGGAAGGGTCGTACTCTTCTGATGATCTGCTCGTTTGACGCTTCAATCTGCTCGCGGAAGAAATGTCAGCAAGCCCACGCTTCCGCTTCTATTGCTTTCGATCCGATCCTGTTGCAGATCTGCTGATGATGAAAGCAATAAATCATAGAGAAATCTAGAGAGAAATCGAACGGATTAAGGGCTGATTAACTGCCCTGAAGCCGAAAGACCATAGACGAATCCCAAATAATACCAGTCAGGTCCCACACTACATAATACTACCTTGGATTTTTTTGCAATGGTGGTGAGCTGCAAGATCAGCTACAATTCCTTTCAATTTTATCGCAATTGCTTCTTCGATGTGATGATGGCCTGCGAGACTGGCTTTAGATTTCCTTCCAGATTGCTCATGGTTGACTCTTGAAAGCAAGACCGGCTCAGATTCCTCCTAGATTTCTTATAGTCAGACTTCCGAATCTTATAGTCAGACTTCCGAATCTAATCACTAAGGAGCCTAGCCTCACAAAGAGTCTCCTGTGTATATGGAATTAACTTCCAGGGTTTTTATTTACCACTAGGTGTGTTCACACATGTCCGATGACCCTTCAAATTAGCTGATAAGCTGGATCTCTAAGATTATGCCCGCAAACAGATCTGCTTGCGTATGACATCATTTTTTACATGTCATGGGTTGATACACCGACAATCGAGGAGCACCCATCATCATGGATGGAAAGGGAGAAGTAGGCCACTGTCGTTCGCTAGCATTAGACACAAAACCCGCGTTTCGGAGGCTGATTAACCAACCTATTAAGCAAGCAATTCGATCACGTTATTGGCCTAATCGGTTGGGTGGCTAGTGTCATGCTAATATATACAACGCCCGACAAAATTCTACATTTTAACGCCTGCTAAAACTAGACATGACCAATTAACACCTGCTTTAATGCTCAACTAATTGATTAACACCAAATCAACTAATTGTGACTCGATGAAGGGTTTCTACACATTTTCCTTGCATCACTGATCCTAGAAAAGCTTTCCTTGCATCACTGATCCTAGAAAAGCTTTCCTTGCATCACTGATCCTAAAATCCTTTCATTGATCGAGAGCTCTCCACGAATGGCTCGAGCAGCTTCGCCCTTCGAACCAAACCACCACCGAGCGAAACCTTTGCCGATATATTCGTTAGCGAATACCTTCTTAAAACATCGTTCGCAAACGCGGCTTTTTACCACCACTAGCAAAGATTAGAGAAATGCCGTGTTTGCTTCCACTCTAACCAGGCTCTTTCTTGATGGATTGTAAACCATTCAATCTCCAGTGATGATGATGATGATGATGATGATGATGCTGATGATGATGGTACGGCGTTTCGTAACACACCGATCGATCAACGATCAATGCACTATACTACCAACGTGTCGATTTTTCTCCGAAATTTAACTCTCCTCGAGACATCTTTAAGCTCCGCTCAGGAGCTGCCATTCTTTCAAGCTTTTGTGCTTCATGTTCCACACCTCCTTCCCTCTTTGCTTTCTTGTATCCGAAGTTTGATCACATCATTGGAGCAACTTACAGAAATGGTGATCTTACACTGGTCCGAAAGCTTCTACTAAAGTCCACACTGGCATGTTTATGGCTTCCTTCGATTCCTCGAAAACCCTTTCTTTACATACCTGCAAAAGCACTAGGAAGGCACAAGAAAAACAAATAAGCAATCCACGGAATACGAACGAAGATAGGAAGAAGGGAAGGCAAAGCTTACACACCGCGTCAAAAGAATCGGCTGGACAAATTCCAGCAACAGCACATATATAGATATGCATGTGGAAGATTCTACGCTACCAATGGTCGAGGAGAGGTCGAGGTCGAGGTCGAGGTCGTGACTGAGATAAGAGAGATTTTATATCCCGTGGTTCGAGCATCACTTCGGCATGAGTCTCTGCATGGGATACATGTCAACCTGCAATACATCTTGTTGTATTGATTGGGCCCAACAGCGATTCTTCTTTGCTCTCGTCGATCGAACATGTCTGGAAACAATGCCCATAGATGGGGATTTGTTGTGGCTCCCCTCCAAACATCAAATCCATCATTTGTTACCTGATTGGGAAGCTTGGCAATGACCCCAAGCATACAACATTCCACACCTAGCGTACCATAGAAGCAACGGCTCGAGCCCAGAACCTTAAATGCTCTTTCATGTCTTCCCTCCCCTCTGCCGTGATGGGAACATGCCACCGAACAAGGTGTAAGGAGCTCGATGATGACTCTTGGCCCATGTTGCCGTCAGGAAGCATGTCGTAGTATCGGCGAGCTTGGTACGGGCTATGGTCCTCCTTACCAGGATCGAACCCATTCGCTAAATCGACGGCTCTCGCGGCCTTTGAGCTTTTCTTCCTTTTCTCCTTCGCGATCGGTTCTGCAGTGCCGGTGTGCATACTCGGTCGGACTTCTTCCTTAGCAAGATGCGATTGTGCTTGTTTCATGCCCCGAATCGATGCCATGTTGGAATGCCTGGTGGTTGTTGCTGCTGCAGTAGTTTTGCCTTCCTGCTTCGCAAGTAAAATTTATTGTTGGATAGGCAGCAAAAGGACAACCTCAGTCTGTTCCCGACGAAAAACCCTAAACAGGAATGGTAGTGATTTCAGACTCTGATATTTTGGCTGTTAGAAACCTTTCAAACCCGGGGCTAGAGCATGAATCTGTGTTCCCAAAACCCTATTTACAGAAGCCCAAGATGTGTGTAGCCACATATGAAACAATCTATGTTCAAGGGTTTAGGCCCGTATAGTATACACCATAGGCCTTAACTAAGTAACATGTGAGAAACACTATAATCATCATTAGGGTTTAGGTTTTCGGTTCATACGATATTCGGCACTAGATCTTAACTTATCTATATTCAACATTAGAGTTCAGGGTTTTGGCCCACATAATAAACAAACACTAGGTCTTAGTTAACACATGAAACACTCGATATTCGACATAAGGGCTCAGATTTTAGGCCCATAAGATATTCAGCATTGGGTCTTAATCAACACATGAAACACTTCATATTCAGCGTAAGGTGCATACGGTACACAATTAACACATAATAAACAAACATCGGGTCTTAGTTAACACATGAAACACTGTATTTTCGATATCAGGATTCAGTCTTTAGGCTCATAAGATATTCAGCAGTGGGTCTTAATTAACACATGAAAAAACTTCATATTCAGCGTAAGGGCTTTAGGTGCATATGATACGCAACATTAGGACTTGGATTAGTTACTAAACGAAAACACTTTACATTCACCATCAGGGGTTTAGGAGCATAGGATATTCGACATTGCTATTTAGTAAATGAAAAAGGCTTGATTAATTAACACGAGAAGCACTCTACATTAAAAGTCAGGGGTTTTGGGGTTTAGTTGCAAGCAATGTGAAACATTGAATCTTAATAAACGAACGCCGAAAGCACTCTATCCTCAACATTAGCTGTTTTGGGCTTAGTTCTGTAGGAAATTTTCCACATTAGCTCTTACTAAATCACTACACAAAACATTTTACATTCAGCAGTAGGGGATTTGGGGTTCAGGTTCATACAAAACATTCGATTTTTTACGTCTTGATTAGCACACAGAACCCCTCTACATTCAACATTCGATGGTAGGTCTTTATGAAATTAACACATGAAACGCTTCTCTGTTCAATGTTTGAATTCAGAGTCAAGTTCCAGACAAAAGATTCAAGCGTTTGGGTCTTAATTTCCACAACACAGGGAATCGGAAGCTTTAGGAAAGGCAATAAGGTCTTGTATGTCCTGTGTATGTCAATGATGATACCATAGCCAGCTAAATCTCTGTACAGAATGCCGGTCGAGATTGCACATGAAAGATGGGTTAATTCAACGCAGTTCCATGATTTTCCATTCTACCAGGTCCAAATCCTTTCGATTTCCTTCAGATCAAAGTAGAGAGAGAGGGCACACGAATGTTGCAAACATGAAAATGTACGTACCTCGATCTGAGGAACCGCAGGCGAATCATCATCATCATCATCGAGGCAGTTCTGTACATTGGTAGGCATCATAGCAGCAGATCTTGCTGATGCTGTCGTAGGAATGGAGGAGGAAGCAGATTTCAGCTCGATCGGAAGCTGCTCTCCTTCGCTGCGCTCCTCTGCAGCTTGGTTTCTCGAGATCGAGGCCATCGATTCGAATCTGGCACAAGGCAAATAAGCATTCAATTTCGATCTCGCACTTGAAGATGCAATCACACCTCTTTCTTCCCCTCCTTCTTCTTCTTCTTCTTCTTCCGAATCCCTAAGAAAGAGCTTCTTCTTGTCGACCATTTCTATGCTTCCACAAGGTCTGAGACCCACCAGAGACAAGCAAAGGGTAGGATTTGTGGTGTTTTCCGCCTCCTCCTGCAGGTTTCCGTAGAACCAGAAATCATCTAGCTTTTGAATCAGTCTGAGTGAAGAATGGTATTCAGGATGAGCGTCTATGCTCTCATCACCATGCTCCATGTTGTCCGCTCCCTAGCGTATCTGCGCCTTATACGGGTTCGGGGCTTTGTGCAGATCTGAAGTGTTACGAGAAGGAGGGAGAAACCCCTTCCCTGAGCTCATATCCATTCTCTTTTGATCCGGAACATTCTTCGGAATCGACGCTTTCCTTGGCGCAAAGCGAAGCGATGGAGGCCATTGTGCACAGATTTCATGGCTGCTGAGATCCACAAATGTGTTCGCAAAGTAGACAGACCGAAGGAAGGAGAGGCAGTGGAGATTAAGGGCTAGGGTTAGGGTTAGGGTTACTGCCGCAGACAGAAGGAGAAGCAATGGAGATTAGGGTTAGCGAGGGAGGTATGCACGCCCTAAAACCTTTGAGAGAAGCAGAAGAAGAAGAAGAAGAAGAAGAAGAAATTAGGGTAACAAATACCATGTCATGGATCTGGAAATGGATGGATTAGACCTGCAAAACAGATCAAGGCGCCATGGATCTTGGATAGCGGAGAAGAAGAAGAAGAAGAAGAAGAAGGATTAGAGTGAATCAAAGCTGTGCAGCAAGCCCCCTTGAAGAGCGATGCCTTGGGGACCAACAGACGAAGGAATTAGGGTTAGGGTTAGGGTTCGCGAGGTTTCCGAAGGAGACCCACTAGGGAGAAGACGAAGGCGAAGAAAACCCACATTTTCTTTCGCCCTGCGAGCGCACGAGATCGCCATGGCGCGCTCGGATCCTTTCCCTGTCTTTCGTCTGCACTGCTGCAGGTTCTCCAATGGTACCATTCCTCTACTTTCCTCTTTTCCCTTGATCACTTCATCTTTTGCTTTTCCTTTGCTTAATTCAGTGATTAGGGAGCCTAATTAGGCTCCCTAATGAGCTTAATCAAGGCCCTCCTAGAATCACAAAGTGTCATTAGCAAGCCCTGATCAGGGCTTTCGATTTCGTCACGGGGGCCCCCTCCCCAGAGCATCCTCGGAGGAGCTTGATTCAGGTGTTGGTTGAATGTTTGCAAAAGCCTGATTGCACTGTATATAGATAGATCGATAGATAGATAGATAGATAGATAGATAGATAGATCGATCGATCGATAGATAGATAGATCAATTGATAGATAGATAGAGAGATCGATCGATAGATAGATCAATTGATAGATAGATAGAGAGATCGATCGATAGATAGATCGACAGACAAACAGATAGACAGACAGATACTGATCGGACATTGGATACTATTGCCCAGCTGGGCAAAACGATGGATCGATACAGTTGAAGCAAAGCAATGCGGATGTATCAGGGTTGTGTCCGTGGTGGAATCCGAAGACGCGATCTGATCTGAGTGCATATAATGCCATGAATCCATCTTGACCATGATGCCTGAAGCAGACTGGCCCTGACAAGGCAATCCCCTTCCTTCAGCTGACCTCGATCGATCGATCGATGATCTGTTGGTCAAACACGTTTCGCGATAGCACTCGGAATTGAGAGCTTTCTCGTTCCTGCATCGGAAGCATCTCACTCAACGCTGAACCCTGAAGCTGTAGCCGATGCTTCGGGTGGGGCTGCCTTGAGAAGCTGGTTTTCCTGTTCAAGATCCGACCCCGAGCCGAAGATCACGGCATCGTGTACTTCCCACGCTTTAGATCTTCCTGTTCATCGAGCAGAGTCCACTGTTGTTGACCTAGGCCCGCTCTGTTTGCCGACAATTATTCCTCTGGCATTTCCCGATAAAGGGGTAAAATCGATGTGCATATGTTTCCTTAGGTTCCAAGGCTCCGCGTCGCGTTTGCTGCGAGCAGCAACATCTCTTAAGGTTTGGATCGAGGTGATAGATCAGTTGCCGATTTATTCGAGAAGCCACTGGGACGAAGGATCTGAGCGATCAAAAGCAGGAAAACAAGAGTTAAGATTGTTATATTGTAGAGATTGTTTTACTATTTGAAGCCGAGGCTTTACAATAGTTCATAACTTGTGTAAACTGGGGTCACATCGCAATCATTCCAATACATCAATGAGCCAACAACCGGTGCATATGAATTACTAGTGTTACCTAATTCCCCTCTTGAATGTATTCTAAACAAATTTCCTCTGAAAAATCCAAGTTCATCTGCAGTTGCCAACTTGGTGCTCAATCATGTTAATATTCTCTCCAGGTTAATTTGTATGAGACCATGAC
>JBBBWG010016112.1:66653-81901 GCA_037176905.1 Azolla pinnata
AGGGTTTAGTTTTTAGGGTTTAGCTTATAGGGTTTCGACACATACCTTGGAGACTTCTCTTTGGACATGGCCAGTGTTGGAAGCCGAGTTCTGTCCGAAAGCATCGATGAGCTGACCGAAGATGAGGGTCATCAGGGGCAGGGTAAGGCCATTGGTGGCCGCTCCCATGGCTCCGAAGATCATCAGGCAGAGGTCCAGAGTATCTGCAAACGCGAAGAGCTTGAAGAAAGGCACGGATCTTGCAGCCTGATCCTTGCCACTGCTACTTCGTCTTCTCTTCTCGTCCTCTTCTGCACTGGAAAGATCAGCCTTACTGCTGATCTTTCCATCACCATGTCCATGTCCATTTCTGTCACCATCTCCAGCATGCTCATGCCCATCACCATCATTCATACCCACATGCCTTTCATCATCATCATCATCAACGTCTCCTGTCGCTGCATACTGAGCTTTGATGTTGTGTATGCCATGATGCCGGATTGCATAATTAGAGCCTGACTTCCCTTCAATATGATCCATGCCTGCTGCGTCGTCGACGCTGGTGTGGGCTTTGATGCTGTGCTTGGCATCCGATTCATCGGCCTCATGATCATGCGGAGCAGGGGGCATGGCTGTAGCAAAGATTTATACTTTGCAGTACTAATCTTGCGGCTAATTAATCTTTTCTTGGGCGATGGAGCAACTAGCAAGGAGCAGAAAAAACAGCAAAGATTAATTAATTAGGCTTTGTAGTGCTAATCTTGCAGCTGCTTATTAATCTTTCTTGGGCGATGGAGCAACTAGCAAGGAGCAGAAAAAACAGCAAAGATTAATCAGACTTTGTAGTGCTAATCTTGCAGCTACTAATTAATCTTTCTTGGGCGATGGAGCAACTAGCAAGGAGCAGAAAAAACAGCAAAAAGATTAATTAGACTTTGTAGCACTAATCTTGCAGCTGCTAATTAATCTTTCTTGGGCGATGGAGAAACTAGCAAGGAGCAGAAAAAACAGCAAAGATTAATTAGACTATGTAGCACTAATCTTGCAGCTGCTAATTAATCTTTCTTGGGCGATGGAGCAACTAGCAAGGAGCAGAAAAAACAGCAAAGATTAATTAATTAGGCTTTGTAGTGCTGATCTTGCTGCTGCTAATTAATCTTTCTTGGGCGATGGAGCAGAAAGATCAAAGATCAGACTAGTCTTTGTAGTCCTCTTGCTGCTATAAATCTTGGGGCGATGGAGCAGAAAGATGCAAAGATCAGACCTGAAGTACAGTTCTTGCTGCTAGTTCTTGGGCGATGATGGAGCAGAGAAATCAGAGGCGGAAGCAGAGAGAGTACAGACGATCAGAAAGAGGCGCCGGATCGATCTGCGCTTCTTATATCAGGATCGAGGATCAAAGAAGAAGTTGATCTTTCGGTGAGATCAGGAGCAAGATTCGGGGATTTCCATGGAGGAAAATTAGGGTTTCCTCTGCGTTTCTTCTTCCCCCTGCGTTTCCGGGCGCCTCTGCAACTGCGCTTCGCCCTTGGAAGCCTTTCCGGCTGCTTATATTTTTAGGTTTAGGGTTTCCTCGTCTTCTTCCTCCTCCTTTGCTGTTTTAGGTTTAGGGTTTCCTCGTCTTCTTCCTCCTCCTTTGCTGTTTTAGGTTTAGGGTTTCTTCTTCTTCTTCTTCTTCTTCTTCTTCTTCTTCTTCTTTGCTTCCACCGTCGGGTTTAGGGATTAGGGTTTAGGGTTTGGGGTATTTTTAGGGTTTCACCAGCTGCTTATTTTTAGGGTTTCTTCCTCCTCCCTTCTTATTCTTCTTCTTCTTCTTCTTCTTCGTCTTCTTCTCTCTTCTTCCTTTTAGGGTTTCGTCTGCTTCCTTTTAGGGTTTCGTCTGCTTCCTTTTAGGGTTTCGCCTGCTTCCTTTTAGGGTTCCAATTCTTGAATCGCCCCCAATCTTTTCCCCCTCCTTCGTCTTCTTCCTTTGCTGCTATGGTCTGCAGTTTCTTTCTAGGGTTTCTTTCTCCATAGCTTCTTCTTCTTCTTCTTCTTCTTCTTCTTCTTCTTCCTTTGCTATTCCCACCGTCTGCTTCTTCTTTCTAGGGTTTCTTCCTCCGTTTCCTGGATTTGTCTCTGCTTAATCTCTAGGGTTTCGCTCTGTCGCGCATTCCTTTCGCCGGCTAGGGTTCTTCCTCCTGTCGCCCACTTCTTCTCTCTTTTGCAGCTTCCACCGCCTGCTTAGGGTTAGGGTTAGGGTTAGGGTTGCTTCCTCCTGTCGCCCACTTCTTCTCTCTTTTGCAGCTTCCACCGCCTGCCTAGGGTTAGGGTTAGGGTTTGGATTAATTCCTCCTGTCGCCCACTTCTTCTCTCTTTTGCAGCTTCCACCGCCTGCCTAGGGTTAGGGTTAGGGTTCGGATTAATTCCTCCTGTCGCCCACTTCTTCTCTCTTTTGCAGCTTCCACAGCCTGCTTAGGGTTAGGGTTAGGGTTAGGGTTAATTCCTCCTGTCGCCCATCTCTACAAGGGGGGATTTCGCAGGGTTTTCCTTGTGCTCTTTCCTCGATTCGAAGGTGGGCAGTTTTAGGGTTTGAGGCTTTCCGCAGGGTTTCTTCCTGTTTTAGGGTTTTCTGTCTCTCGTCGAGTTGGCCGATTTCAGGCTCCTCTTTTCTCGTCCGTTTTTTAGGGTTTCCACCTTTTCTTCTGTTCTTTTTTACCCCTCTTCTTGTGCATGGGAAGGTGGTGGTTTTTTAGGGTTTCAATCCTTTTTTTTAGCTTGTTGGTTTTTTAGGGTTTCAATCTTAGCTTGTTGGTTTTTTAGGGTTTGGACCTTTTTCTTTCCTTTTTGTGCATGGCATGGGGAAGGTGGGGATTTAGGGTTTTGGTGCCCAAAAACATTATTAGGGTTTTAAGACATGGCATGGGAAAGGTGGGGATTTAGGGTTTCAGTGGACGAGAAATTTAGGGTTTAAGACATGGCATGGGAAGGTGGGGATCTAGGGTTTGAATGGCCAAGAAATTAGGGTTTAAGACATAGCATGGGCAGGTGGGGATTTAGGGTTTCAAAGGCCAAGAAATTAGGGTTTAAGGCATGGCAGGGGAAAGGTGGGGATTTAGGGTTTCAGTGGACAAGAAATTTAGGGTTTAAGACATGGTATGGGCAGGTGGGGATTCAGGGTTTGAATGGCCACGAAATTAGGTTTAAGACATGGCAGGGGAAAGGTGGGGATTTAGGGTTTCAGTGGACAAGAAATTTAGGGTTTAAGACATGGCATGGGAAAGGTGGGGAATTAGGGTTTCAGTGGACAAGAAATTTAGGGTTTAAGACATGGCATGGGAAGGTGGGGATTTAGACTGTCAATGGACAAGAAATTTAGGGTTTAAGATATGGCATGGGAAAGGTGGGGATTTAGGGTTTGAATGGACAAGAAATTCAGGGTTTAAGACATGGCATGGGGATTTAGACTTTCAATGGACAAGAAATTTAGGGTTTAAGACATGGCATGGGAAAGGTGGGGATTTAGACTTTCAATGGACAAGAAATTTAGGGTTTAAGACATGGCATGGGGATTTAGGCTTTCAATGGACAAGAAACTTAGGGTTTAAGACATGGCATGGCAAAGGTGGGGATTTAGGGTTTGAATGGACAAGAAATTTAGGGTTTAAGACATGGCATGGGAAAGGTGGACAGAGATTAGGGGTTAAATTGAATCGGGCGGGGTGGTGATTTAGGGTTTCAACGGACAAATTTAGGGTTTACTGAATGGGGGCAAGACCCAGCAGGGTGGTGATTTTAGAGTCCCAATGGACAAAATCAGGGTTTACTGAACAGGTCGGGTTGGTGATTTAGGGTTCCCAATCAGGGGTTTACTGAACAGGGCAAGGTGGTGATTTAGGGTTCCGATGGGCAAAACTAGGGTTTTTACTGAATGGGTTCGCTTTTGTTCGGAGTCGGAAAGTTGTCCAGCAGATTTCCAGTCGTCCGATTCCTGCTGTTTTTTTTTCTTCTTCTCTCTCTCTCTCTCCGATCTTCTCATCGTCTGATCGATCGAATTTTGTTGTCGATGCTCTCGTATTGCATGCATATGATTCTGTGATCGAATCGAGGGCTCTCCTCGGAGAAAACAGAGCCAGCTCTCTCGCGCCAACAAGCTCTAGGGGCGCAACAAGAACAGAACAGACGCAGGAATGCGCTTGCAAACCGGGCAATGCAAAGCTTTTAGTCGGTGGCGCAAGAGTTGTGCCACACGCATGAAGCGTGGGCGATGAATCTGGAGAAGCAACGACAGGAGCCGGATCGGCAGATAGTTGCGACAGATCAAAGAATCCCCGGAGATGCTTCAATCCAAAAGTCAAGAGAAATGAGCACCGTTTGATCCAGAGTTCGATCGAGCGTCAGTAAAAACAAGCACCGATGCTTCGCTGGCTAGCTCTCATGTGTTTAGCACTCTGCACCTGAAAAATACAGGAGCTCGGCTTTCTCTGGATTTCTGAAGCTTCGCTGGCATCCGATCTGCTCTCCTCGCGGATGCCAGCAGTCTCTGAGAAGCACAAGGCATGCGATAATTAAACCGACTCTCCCAGCTCATTCTGCGTTGTAAGGAAACGACCTTCCATTGTCGAACTCCGAATATAAACGGGTCATTGATCAGCTGCTTCATCAGCTCCTTCTTCTGGTGTAGCAGATGTTAGCATCTGCCTAAAAGCAGAGTATATCAGCAATCGTATTTCATAACCCAATAAATATCTAGACATACGTTACAGTACGATTCGCCTGCTTAACAAAATCATCGGATTTTTACAGTGATTTTCACCCCTAGTTAGCACAACATCGAATTACCAGACTCAGATTAACGACAGCGCTACGACGCAAACCAACTCCTGAAGAAGGGAAAAAAAATTGGCAACCTAAAAAGGCGCAATTTAGACAATACGATGCACAAATCTGAGCACTTTAACAAGTTGATGGCGCAAGCATCGTCTGTCCGATCATTCGTCCTTGCAAAAACACCAGTTGATTAAGCACCTCGAATAACAACATTTAGATGATTTAACAGAGTAGATTGCTCGCTCGTGATGTCCTGAAATAAGTTGGTTCAAGTCCAAGAATGGCTTACCACAAAGCAATCAAAGCTCCATGTCCACTGCATCAAAATCAGCACTGAATCTTCAGCTCAGTTCAGGATGGTATAGTCCAAAGTTATCCCATCCACAAATCTTCTTCTGAAATGATTCAGTCTTTGATTCACAATCAAAGGCTATAAGAGATTATAGCAGCAAAATCAAATAAGAATACCAAGACAGAGCATAAAATTCCAGGTTAATATATTTCTGGATACCAAATAACCACTGTCAAACCGAACGGAAACACTAACATTGTTTCGAAGCGGCAAACTGTTTCCCATTGTCTTGCAAAGCAAAGATTTCCTTCCAATGCTTCACTTCTTCTTCATGCCTCTGTACACTATTTTACATGGAGGTTTTCGGCAGCCGAAAAGCCAATTCAAAAGAGGAAGACAATGGTTTTTCCTTTTTTCTCTCCTATTCTGTATACTTCTATTTTGCAAGTCTAGTAGAATCTCAAAGTATACAACAGCATCAGTCATCCCCTCTCTTTTAGGTCATCCTGATTTGAATAAAAGAACAGCAACCTGTCCCAAGTAGAAATATACAAAATGCTTTGTTTCATGTGTAACGTACGAACCTGCACCAATTAGGTATCTGATCAAGCAAACCATCTTTAAGTTTAATTCACATATGGATTGTAGGGCGATACCCTTTCAATGTTTTGGTTCTTTATCACTATACACCTCAGTTGCGTAAACTATAACCCAGATGCATTATCGATCTGGCCATCCTTGTAAAAAAAACATGAGAGGGTATTTTGATAGATATCCAAAACACTGTTGGTTTGTGTTTTACCCCATGCCTTTATTTGGTTGTATGGAGCTTCATGAAAATCCCTCACCGAAATTCCGCCCAACAATGCAATGCCAGGTAGGCTTGTATTTCTTGTCGAATTCCTTCTTTATGTATGCAGCAATATCCTTCTCAACATTGTACTTATCTAGGGCCTGCAAGCATTATACCTCACCGTAAGTATTCTTGCTGTTCTTCAAATGGTTAATCAATGCAAGCATTACATTCAATTCTAAGTATATCCTTTTTACAGATGCTCTTGCGCCGATGTGAGTGAGCGAGCTTTTATCCATTTACCCTTGTTTTTCACATCGAGGAATGGTTAAGGAACCTTCAGAAGAAAACATGAACCAAAAAAGCAGCCATTCATCTATGTTAAAATAAGCAAGCAATAGTGTAGAAGCCTTAGAAAGAAGTTGAATTGGAAACAAAAGAGAATGTCATCATAGCATGATGCTATAAATCACAAAATAGATTTGTGTAACACTAAGGATAATCAAGAGAGGCATAAACACGGATTCACACAACAGGTCATAGAGTTAGATGATCCCAGCAAATCCATGGCGAATGTATTTTACTATGTACTTTTCAGCATCACAATGAGGCACAC
Organism: Azolla pinnata; assembly: GCA_037176905.1. Lineage (NCBI taxonomy): Eukaryota > Viridiplantae > Streptophyta > Polypodiopsida > Salviniales > Salviniaceae > Azolla > Azolla pinnata. The sequence continues at coordinate 73,143 of JBBBWG010016112.1, forward strand.
ACAGTGTTGTCATCTTCACAACAATGTACGCTCAAATACTGCATGTAAGCTGCATACGATTTTCCTGAACTAAGGCAACCATATCATGTAACCTATTTCACCTGCATCACCCTAGCCCATAAATGTGACCTTGGTGGAATCGACATCGAGCTTATTTCTCATCTCATTTCTACTATTGTACATAAATGCATCATAGCAAAAATGTGCAAAACATTCGGATAAGGCTAGTTTTCCAGACCAACCTTCTCATAGATACTATTCTTCAAGGACTACTGAGGAGAATGGTTGTATATAGAACCGCTGTTTTAGATCCTTCTCAATAAAACATTAAGAATATTCGCAGTGGGTAACATCCACAACACCCATTTCTGCTGTGTACAACAATGCACCATAGACAAAAATGTGTAAACAATTATATAAGGCTGGTTTTACCATCTTCCTCATGGATACCAATCTTCCAGAGAATTTTTAGGAGAATGGTTCTATATAGAATCATTCTTGTTGGTTCTTCTTCCCAAAATCCATTAAGAATACTAGCAGTGCAAAACATGCACCATAATCTCCCACAACTTCCTATAATTATTCCCTATTCAAAGCAAGGTTGTATAGAGAAGCTCTCTTTGCATACCATGTAGCTCCACAAAGATCTGGATTCTGCAGATGTGAACTCCCTTCATTACCAATTGGGAGAATTTTCATTCTAAAGTTGTTTGCATCATCCCAAATGAAAGAAAAGCTTAAATTTATTAAATGTATCACTCTTCTTTTCAGCAATTACATCCAACATTTCCAAAATGATCATCAATAAAACAAATAAAATTTGCAACACTTTCCGTAGAGCTCACAGACATGCTACATCTAAAAACTTTCGTTTACGAGGGACAGCAAAAGAATGTGAGGTTTGCACAATCAACATCAAGCGTTTTCATAGAAAAATCTTTAGTTTGAACATGATTATTATCGTTGCTATAATGAGGGACTCCATCTCGTCTAGTGTCTGCTTATACACTTGTTTGATTATAAAATAAATACATTTCGAGGTTTGTAAGGTGCCCTTGCTAGCTAGATGAACACGACATAATATATTTTCAGGGCCCCCGATTTCTTCGCCTCTTTCTTTTTCAGGGACATCACACTTAAAATCTACGTAGCAATACATTACTCTACCTTATATTGCAACAAACGTGGATTGTTTATGTCAAGGCTGTAAATGACAGCCAAGCTGAGCAAAAGGAAGAATTTTCACAAGTAAGCTTTTGCACTGCAACCACTAGACTGACCCCTTTTAGAAATCCTTTACAATAAGCAGCAGGCACAAGTTTTAATAATTCACGTGTCCTCAGCATGAGGTGCAAGGGCAACTGTAATAACACACAGTACATCTTCTCCATCAAATAAGTCTCAGGTGCATCGACCTTGTCATCGTTGTTCTTCTCCAGAATTCTCTTTTCATTCTTGTTTCATTTGGAATTATAGTGTTTTGTGATTTTCCCAGCCATGCTGGTAGCAGACTATCTCTTATTTTCTCAACTCTAACTTTGATTTTCTTTGTCCTAGATTTTTATTCATTTTGTCAACTATGCCTCTAACATAGTATGCTGAATCCACTACTTTTACCACTAGATTTAATTATAATCTCCATTTGAAAATAGAGCCTCTCACACTATCACATGAACGATCATGGTTGCTGCTTGATGAAATTATCAGCATTCCCCATGAGTCCGTTAGTATTGTTATCGAGAAAATTGCCCTCAACTTGTCGTCAAACTCAAATTGGGTACCCTTTAGTTGATTTACATGCCTAGAACTGTGGTCCAACTGCAATCTCACTACCTTTACAATCCAATGCACCAGATTCACAAAGTGTGGTTACCTCATCCGTCACAGGTGAGCACAACCTATGTTCATACCTTCTCTATGAGAATGTCATCAGCGGCACGGATAGGAAAGTGCGCAGAGCTTGTAACACTCTAAAAACACAAAAGTTACGTGTGCATACATATGCATGTGTGTATGTGTGAGCTCATTGAGAGCGTTAAAAGCCACTGGGAATCGAGGCGCAAGGAGCCTTCATGCAAAGCTTCAAATCTGCATACTTCTCCTGCTCTCATTTTGGGAACCTTTGAAATGGGAATCGCCCTCCATTCGTTGATTGCTTAGAGAAATGCAATGCAAAGCATGTGCGTATGGCAATGGTGTACCTGTGAGGCGCATTCAACGGCGTCCTGCTGCATGTCCTCAGACATGTCCGCATTCTTGATGATGGCCTTCCTCTCCAGGACAGCGCTCTTCTCCACCGATTTCTCAGCCATGTCTATGTCTATGTCTAGAAAGACAGCGCATTGATCTTGCTAGGCTTGGCTCTCGTCTGCTCGGGCCTCGAGTCTTTGCTTTGGAACTCGCGCCGCGAATTAGGGTTTAGGGTTTAGGGTTTAGGGTTAGGATTTAGGGTTTAGGGTTTAGGGTTGAGGGCTTAGGGTTTAGGGTTTAGGGTTTAGGGTTTAGGGTTTAGGGTTTAGATCAGAGTATGAACAAAGCCTCGCTCGCGTCGCGAATCGTAGAATCGAGTATGAACAGAAGCCTCGCTCGCGTCAGGAATCGTAGATCGAGTACGAACAGATCCTCGCTCGCGTCAGGAATCGTAGATCGAGTCCGAACAAAAAAGCCTCGCTCGCGTCACGGATCGTAGAATCGAGTATATGAACAGAAGCCTCGCTCGCGTCGCGGATCACAGATCTGGATCAATGGGCTTATCGGATCATTAGTTTAGGATTTATCCGTGCTACAAAGAAAGATTGAAAAATGAGTTGAAAACAATCTCAATTTTTTGTAACTTCTTTCGTAGCTGATTCGAGTCCGAACGAAAGCCTCGCCCGCGTCACGAATCGCAGATCGGGTATGAACAAAGAGGGCTGGGGAAGATCAAGAAAAGGAAGAGAGGGCAGAAGAATCGGACGGCTCCCGCAAACCGGTGCTGTTCACCTCGATTGTAATCTAGGCGAACACACGTGTCTATACAAGTTCCGAGATTCAACATCTCTCGAATGTACACACCTAAGAATATCTCTAGAATATCTCTGGAATCTACCAGGTTAGAGTATCTTAGAATATCCCTGGAATCTGCCAAGCTAAAAATATCTCTAGAATATACTGAAGTTTACAACACTAAACCTTATGTAACTTTATTATTACCTCGAGCGTATCCGTATGGTTTATCCAACATAGCACCATATTAAGTGTCTCACGAGGAAGAGGTTTGAGTCTTGATTTCCTTTGTTGGTGTATCAATAAGATCTACTGATTGGTTACCACAATTACGCAGAAGAGCTCGTCATCGTATTCCAGCTCTCTCGACATATATCCAAAAAAAAAATATTACAGGCTATCACTTAAGTCGTGTTGAAAAAAGAGCCCAATTGACAACCAAATGGATGATGCTTCGAAGCCAGTTTCACCGCCAAGTTTATGGAGATCTCCTTCTCTGAGCGTGTCAAACTCCCCAATGCATGAAACAAAGTACTAACATGTCATCGAGCCAACTTCGCATGGACTTGACAAACCTGACCATTGCGACATGCAATTTTTGCCAGAATCAAAGACCTTAGTCCGTAGATTGCTTCTACTTTACTTGCTCGATCTCGTCATGAGACGAGTCAGTGAAATCAGAGGTCAAGACAGCGAAGGGAATTCGAACCATCCAACAATGATAGTATTTTGCAGTGCGTAAATTCTACTTTGCCGTTTTAACACAACATATGGAGATCTATTTGAAGCTGCACATACAACATGAACCAGAAATATGGGAAGATATATACATTACACAACCAGACCCGGAGATCATTGTGAAGCATGATTTGTACTTCCATCGCTCTTCTCTTGAGTTTTGTGGCGCATCTGGAAGCCGATTACGAAGACGGTAAAGGCCAATTCCCAATCTCTAATCCATTCCCTGCCAGATGATAAATCCCATCTGCTCAGTTTAGAATCGCACCTTGGATCATAGCTTCGATGAATATAACAGGGAAGAACTAAAGTCGGTGGTTCGTGCCATCGATTTTTTCGAATCCAACGAAAACACAAAATTATGCCAAAGTATTCAGAAAGAGTGGATATGAAGAGAGAATTCGCTCACACTCACCGTCCGGATCGAAGAAGAAAGCTTGCTTTATCCTGCCATCTTGCTGGGTCTTTTCAAAGACAGGTATTTGCATCTCCTGCGAATTTGCTTTCGGGTTACAGCCATATAAAACATCACCGACAAATCCCCAATTCGCGATTCGCATTTCCTTTTTTGGGGACTTTTTCTCCCCAAAAGAAATCGAATCTGTTATGTAACATTGTGAGGCAGCTCACATGCTCTAAAAATGCAAAGTTAGGTGTCAAAACCATCATCAAACTGTGAGCTCAACTCTCTTACAGTCTTTGATGGCTGCGCAACTCTTCAGCCATGGTTTGCATTGAGCTTTGAAAAGCTTAGGGGATGAGCATTGGCATTCAAATTTCACACATATTACACAGAATCCTACAGGAAGGACTGTGAGTGACAAAGACCATGAGCACCTAGATACAACACACTTGGCCATTTCCTTATCTCCTCCACCATGGGAACAGAGCAGTTATGGACCTTATGACATTGGACACAATGCCCCTCACTATCATGCACCGCGTGCATACGTGTTGCATGCGTGTTTTGCTAGTAAAAGCATTACTGAGAATTCTAGCGAGATCGTAACTTGCCCTCCATGCATTGAGATCACTCACCACCATGGAGCTTCGGGAGATCTCTATAGTCTTCATTTCTTCCTGGTATAGATACCCTAAAGGTATGAGAAATGATCCTCAGTAATCACATTCTCGGGCATCGAGATTCATCACTCACCTCCACATCTACACCATTAAAAAAAAAATCATTTTTCACCTCAGGCCATATTCAACCTCTAAGAGGTCAATAACAAAAAACAATCAGTCAACTTCCCTGTCTATCCCTCTGTTCCGCATTAAACCCTAAACTGTTAAATCTAGATACTAAAACCTAGAGCTAAACCATCTTCCTGCCTTGGTCATTTCGAACCACATTTCTGGAATCAATTCAATAAGTGTGATAAATCTGAGGTGCTTATTTAGGTCTCATGGGTCATTTGTGTATGTTTAGACGATGATAAAATATATCCATCTTTTGATCTGTTTTTCACACCCGTTTTACCATACCTTCAAAGTGTTGATGCAAGCATCATAATCTTCAACACAGAAGGCAAGATGATGGCCTGCAGGGAGAGAGCTAGGATCCTTCCTGTACATACACACACATACACAACAAAAAAAAGATGAATAGAAGAGATCAAGATAGTGCATAACAAACAAACAAGAAGGATTAGGGGTTAATGAGTATATATATACATATGTGCATTGAAAGAGAGAGAAAGAAAGTTCTCTCCCATTTCATTAGCTTGCATGGAAAAATGAGAGGATTCTGACACGACAAGAGTGAAGAAAACCGCCATTGCTTACTTGGAATCAGGTGAAGAATTGAGTGGGGACTCCGGAAGCCGAGCCTCGGGGTTACGATGGATTATATGGAGGGAGAATAGAGGAGGTAGGGAGAGCCAGACCACCTCTAGAGCTCCAAAAGATGGTGTCTCCACATGCTCAAACCCTAGAACCTGCAGAAAGAGCGGATCCATCATCAACTGTCCAATTTCAGCACAACAATAAGCTCAAACAAAGGTGAAAACATCGGAACAGCTCGTCGGTCAGCCATCATTGTCAACATCAGCTGTTCACATGAATCCTGACAATCCACACCAAGATGATGATGATGATGATGATGATGATGATGATTATGGCAAAGATGTTGATGTATGATGATGATGATGATGCCAATGCATGATGATGTATGATGATGATGCTGGTGGTGGTGGTGGTGACATTGTCGGTAATGTATGTATGATTGATGATGGAAATGGTGGTGATGTATGATGCACAGAAACAAGATACTCATCATCTTCGTCCATCTTTGCATCTAAGCATAGTGATGGTAAACAAAAATGCTTTTAACTCATCATGATAGCTGTTGCTGTTCATTAGTTAGAACTCAGCTTGATTAGAATGAGCACTCACAGAAGAGGGAGAATTTGCATCCTTCGTGAGATTGAATCGTGGCCACAAACATCAGCACCATGGTGCTAAAGGCAGTAGGATTCATCACTACGGTGCCAATGAATCGTTCTGTAATTCAGAACAACCACTACAACAACCGCAGCAAATCATCATGACCTGATTCATCACCAGCTTCGGCATCGAGATGGCGATGAAGACACGAGTACAACTAAAACAACAGCAAGAGAAGATGGTCATGGGAGAATCACCTGTTGGTAGAATCGAACAAGGCGCTGGACATCGTCGGTCTCTCGTGCGATGTGATGCAAATGGACACCTTTGAACGCCCCCATCGCCCTTTCTTCCTTCTTCCTTCTTCCTTCTTCCTTCTTCTTCTGGAGAGCGATGGATCAAATTTCGCCCTATTTGTGCAAATGTTTTTTTTTACAAATTTCGCCCAATTTGTCCAAATGATTTACAAATTTCGCCCAATTTGTGCAAATGTTTGTTTTTCACAAATTTCGCCCAATTTGTCCAAATGCTTTACAAATTTCGCCCAAAATGTGTAAATGTTCTACAAATTTCGCCCAATTTGTGCAAATGTTCTACAAATTTCGCCCAATTTGTCCAAATGCTTTACAAATGTCACCAAAAATGTGTGAATATTCTACAAATTTCGCCCAATTTGTGCAAATGTTCTACAAACTTCGCCCAATTTGTGCAAATGTTTTTTTTTGCAAATTTCGCCCAATTTGTGCAAATGCTATTTTACAAATTTCGCCCAATTTGTCCAAATGCTTTACGAATGTCACCCAAAAGGTGTGAATGTTCTACATATTTCGCCCAATTTGTGCAAATGCTTCAGAAAATTTGCCCAAATTATGCAAATGAGTTAAAAAGTTCGCCCACTTGAAGCAAATGTTCTACAAATCTTGCCAAATTTGTGCAAATGCTTTAAAATTTTTGTCCAGTTTGTGCAAATGCTTTACAACCACTTAAAACAAATGTTCCACACATTTTACAAAGTGCGTCAAACATGACAAACATTTCGCCCAATTGAGCAAACATGATATGAGTTTCACTCGATGGAGCAAATGCTTTTTACAAATTTCGAACCACGACATTGAGCAAATTGGTTTACAACCTCATGTCGACTAAAGCAAATCATTTGGGGATTTTGCTTGATGAAGTAGATGTTGTATCGATTTCACCCAAATGGAGCAAATAATTTACTTGTTTCACTTAATGGTTCCGCAAAATTCACTGACTTGAGAAAATGTTTTGCAAATTTCACCCGATGGCACTAACACTTTACCGATTCACGCGATGATGCACATGTTTTACTTGTCCCCATCCTCCTAGACATGAGGCTGAAAGGGAACTCTTGTCATTGGTTCCTAGCATCGGCACTTCACAGTGGGAGAAAAGTAGGAGGCTACTAGAGCTAGATAAGATGATGAACGATAACTATGCCAGAAACAACGATGGGCTAAGCGAGCTCTGTATTAGAAAGCGAGTCATGCAAAGCATAATAACATCACTCACGAGCAATTAAGTCCCAAAGCAGATGTCGTTACAATATGGACCCCTCAGTACACCCGACGACTACTGCTTTGTAACGTGGAATCGGCGAAAACAAAAACATATCGGATCAACCAGATACGAAATATGGTTCTATGGAATCAGATAAAACAAAACATATCGTATCGAGAGGATACGAAATATGGCCACAAGTGTGTAACCAAAGAAACACCACAGGCAGGCTAACTCCCTCGCAAGGATTCATGTCGGGTTTTAGAGGAAACTGTAATACCCAATAACCCCAGCTAACTCTAATTTTAAAACCCTAGCTAGCCTCGATCACTCTAAAACCCTAGCCAGCCTCTGGGTTTTAGAGAAAACCCTAATACCCAATAACCCCGATTCTAAAACCCTTACTCAGTCCTGATTTTAAAACATCAACTAGCCTTGATCACTCTAAAACCCTAGCTAGCCTCTAGGTTTTAGAGAGAACCCTAATACTCAATAACGCCAATTCTAAAACCCTAGCTAGCCCTGATGACTCTAAACCCTAGCTAGCCCTGATGACTCTAAACCCTAGCTAGCCTCGACTCTAAAACCCTAATTCTGATACCCAAATAGCCCCAACTTCTTCTTCTCTAGCGCGGGTGAATTAGTCGCCCTGATCACTCTAAAACCTTGGCTAGCCCAGACCCTAAAACCCTAATTCTGATACCCAAATAGGCCCAACTTCTTCTTCTCAGGCATGGTGAACCAATCGCCTTATCACTCGAAAACCCTAACTTGGCCAGACTCTAAAACCCTAATTCTGATACCCAAACAACCCCCAACTTCTTCTTCTCGGGTGTGGTGAATCAGTAGCCTCAATCACTCAAAGACCCTAACTTGCCTAGACTCTAAAACCCTAATTCTGATACCCAAACAACCCCCAACTTCTTCTTCTCAGGCGTGGTGAATCAGTAGCCTCAATCACTCAAAGACCCTAACTTGCCCAGACTCTAAAACCCTAATCCTGATACCCAAACAGCCCCCAACTTCTTCTTCTCAGGCGTGGTGAATCAGTAACCTCGATCACTCGAAAACCCTAACTTGCCCAGACTCTAAAACCCTAATTCTGATACCCAAATAGCCCCCAACTTCTT
>JBBBWG010016113.1:0-16243 GCA_037176905.1 Azolla pinnata
CAAGTCCTGCGACAGGACTGACAGGAGTACATCGACCCCACTAACTGCTCATAAAGAGCAGCCTACGCTAACTCCCATGGAATCAATCAATGAGGAATATCTTCCCGTTGACTGTTCCGGCTAACCGTCCGATCAGTCCACACTAATCCGGTCCATTGCTCGCCCAGCCGATCCTGCCAATGTTGAGCTTGTCTCTCAACAAATTTCCAAAATCCGGGTCCCCGTAGATCTCGGTTAGCTTTGTCTGCCCGCAGTACCTGCAACTCTGCCGCTTGTTCAGCCCAAGATTGGAGTGTCGTAGCCGTCGCCGCTTGGATCGCTACATTCGTCTGTTCTCGGAATTTCTCCACAATGCGTTTTAAGTTGGCCTGACCCGAGAACGCCTTCTTTCCGAGCTCAGTCCGTAGCCGATCGTTTTCCTTCATCTGCTCATCCCGGTCGGCTCGAGCCTTCTGTACGTCGTCTTTGGCCACCGTCAGTTCCAACTTGACTATGCCTAGCTCTGCTTGCGCCTGCCGGTGCCGACGTATCGCTGCTTCTCGTTCTTGCCTCACTTTATCCAGTTCCGCGTTTCGAACCGTCATGGCCTGTTTCAGTCCAGTGTTCTCCTCATTGGTGCGCTCCACTTCCGACATCAACCGGGCCTGAACTTGCTTCCACCTTTCCCGAATCTGATCCATCTCGGTCTTCATGACTTCGAACGCTCTGGTCATCTGCTTTTCCTTGGAGTGGGCTTCATCGAGATCCCCTCATAAAATTTCATGAAGACGTTTGAGGGACTTCACATCCGCTTGCGCTACCCTCAACTCCTCCCGGAGATGGTCGGTATCGGCACTCCGTTTTCGTTCTTCGACTACTTCCTTCCGTGCCGTCGCCAACTCCGCCTCCTTATCCGCCAGTGCCTTCCGCAGTTCTGCTTGCCCTTTTTCGGCTTCCGTCAACGACTCTACCTTCTGCTTCAGCGCCTCCTCGCAGTTCGCGCGTCGCTTCTTCCATGTCGTGACTTCGGTTTCCACCGTCGCCGACATCTGGGCTTCTTCCCGTCCACTCCAAGCTTTAACCCGTTCCATAGCCGTTCCTAAGAGAGCTAGGATCTCCTCCCGCTGATCCCGTATGGGCCGTGTGGCTGACAACTCTCGAGCCGCCGTACTTACCGGTGATGACTGCGGACTGAGCGGGTTTGTGTCCCGTTCCGTGTCCATGGGATTCCGGGCCTTGTTCGCGTCTGGCATCTGGCTTTCTTCCGGTGTGGCGACCGGTTCCGGGACAGGTTCCCGTCCATCGGACGACCGCACCTCATCCGTACCCTGTACGGGGGTCGCCATCCTCTGTACACTCGCCACATCCGTGGCCAAAACTGCGCCTTCCTCCGCACTATGTACATTCTGGCTGCCAAAATTGTCGGCCGTTTGGTTCGGCCTTCCTTCGTCTTCTGCGGCTTCCGCTGTTTGTGCGGAGCTCGCTTCATTTAGCCGGATGACCAACCGGCCATCCTCCTTCCTCTGCGAAGCTCTCTTCCGTCGCTTTTTCCTCTTTTCCTTAGGTGATATCCGTGGGGGTTCAGGTGCAACCGGCGTAATTCCCGAATCTTCCAGATTGACGATTTCCACATCGTCTTCTGCCGCCCCGACACCTATCTGTGGTGTATCCGCATCCCAGACCTGAGGTGCGATCGGAATTCGCTCGCCCAAATTCCAGGTGGGAACCTGGATGTCATTCGGCGCCGCCGCTGGTTCGGCCGCTGGCTCCTGTGCCGGCCTCTCCTCTGCGACCGGCAGAGTTTCCTCCTCCGCCGGTACGTCCGCTTCCGCCGCTGCCACCGTCGTGGGCAGATCCTCCACCATAATTACCACCACCACTGCCGGTGGTGGTGGTGGCGTGGCCAACGGTTGCGCTCGCCCCACTGTTGGTACTATCCGTACCGTCGTCCGCGTCGGGGGCCCTTGCGCTGGGAACCGATTGACCGCAATGGTCGTGGTCCCGTCTTCCCTGGAAGCTGGCCGCCGTAACCGGCGCTTCTTCGGCCTAACGGGCTCCTCTTCGGGCGGTGAGTCTGGGACGGCCCCTGACGGCCCGATTTCCCAAAGCTCAAACTCCCCTGCCGGCGGCTTCTTCTTCTTCTTCTTCTTCTCCTTTTCCTGCTCCTCCGTCGGCGGGACCTCCTCCAGCCATTTCCCCTTGACCGGATCGCGTACACGGTCCGATTGAGCTGCCGCCAGCGTCTGCCTTTTGGCCGGTCCCTGGTGGCGTCCGGCTTCGTCTTTCCACTACGGCGGCTGCGCCGCCGTCTCCTTCTGCCGGCTGCTCGACCGTTCCTTGCCCGGAGGTGGGGTGTAAAACATCCCCAACCAATACGCCAACGATGTGGCCCGGTTCTTCCGATTAGCCATCGCTTCTCGGACCAGAGCGGTGGACGTAATGGTGGCCCAATCCAAGTGCCGATTCTCCCAGCTGGCGATAATCAGGCTGCCCCAGACCTTGGTGACAGCCGTTGGATTGCTCTGTAGGAGCATCCACTGGGCGCAAAATCCGGCGAACTCCTTGAATGTTTCGCTGCGTCCGCCGGAAATGAGGTAGGATTTTGCCGTGGACGAATACTCTTCGAAGTATTCCGTCATCACGGCGTCGTTGTAACTACTGACCTCGGTGGCTCCCCCATCTGGCAGGTCGAGAAAAGCCCGCACCGCTGCGGGGGTCAGGTCGTCGACATCGACCTGTGCCAAGGCCTCCTCCATGTTGGCCCATGGCGTGACGAGGCCTACACGCAGGTAACCTCCTAGGCCGCGCCGATGCAGCCGTGTCACTAGCTGCCCTGACGGGGCCTCGATTAGCTTCATGATTCGCTCTCGGTGGTGGCTGGGGATAGCAGAGACGGAAGATGAATCAAACAGAGAGAGGAGATGGGAGTCGTAGGTCTTGGCGCAGCGAGCAAGATCAGAAAAGATGGGTCCTATGGCGTTCCGTCGGTTTTTATAGGACTGTTGGCGGTTAATGTAACCAATTAATATTTCGTGAGAGGTCGGGCTCCGTCCGTCCTTGCTAATTAAAGCTCCGTCCCACAAAAAGAAATAATAGCCTCCACCGCCCACGTCTTCCTTTGCTTTTCGCCGACTGTCATACTAGGTAATGATAGCTTTTCGAATCCTGTGAAAAGCACCTTTTCCCGTATTTTTAATTGTCGCACGTGTGACCGCACACGTGCCATACTTATTCCTCCTTTTAATACGGTACGTCCCTCTTTACTCCCAGATCTGCTGCAGATCCTCCGAAGATTCTCCGTAATCTTCTCGGCTGTCTTCCAGATGCCCGAACTTCCGTTTTCTGCTAGCCACCCCGCCTTTTCGGAACTTCGTCCCTGACGAAGTGTCGATCGTCGTCCCGGAATGTCGGAACTTTCGGTCGTTGCCGCTTCTGCCGGAACTGTCGCACCTTGCGACTTCCGTATTCTTCCGTCTTCCGTCACCCGTCTACCCAGTCCTTAGCTGTAGAGCTATTGCCGTAACTTTCGCGAATTCGACTCGGCTGTTCCGAGCCTGACTCCGATCCACCGGAGTCGACGTGATCAGGGTCCGTCCTAGCTGACACGGTCGCGGTACTTCTTCCGTCCCAGACGGAAGGCATTCGCCGACAGGGCCTCCATCGTACGGCTGCCCCGCAACCTAATACGACTTCGTCGACTGACTGCCGGTACTTTATGGCTGCTCTAGGTTTGAGTGTTGGTGGGGATGTCGCCCGACGTCACCCCCGACACTATCGTAGACGCAAACGGGTTGGCTGGCATCTTTCCGTAGTACGACTTGAGACGAAACCCGTTCGCCCACTGTGGTAGTACTTCCCCGGAAAGTGTACCCAGTTGGTACGTGCCATTATCCGACTTCACGATCCAATATGGTCCGGTCCACCGTAACCGTAACTTCTCCGGCATTAAGCCGGATCGTGACTGGAAGAGCAAGACGGCTTTCCCGATTCCGAACCGTTCCTCATTCCGCTTCCGATGACGGTCTACGAACGCCTTTCGTAGCCGTTGTTCATGTTCCATGGCCTCAATGCTCCGGATTCAATCCTCCTCCAGTCGTAGCAGCTGCTCCACGCGCGCTTGCTCCGATTCTGACTCGTTGAGCCGGTATTCCGACTGGATCCATAAGCTTGGAACGATGAACTCGGAAGGCATGACGGCTTCCAAGCCGAACGCCATCCGGAATGGTGTCGAGCGGATACTAGTCTTGTAGCTAGTCCGATATACCCATAATGCGGAGTGCAACTTACGGTCCCAATCCGTCCTGTTTGCTTCCACGATCTTCCGCAATATCGTTTGCAAGGTCTTATTCGTGCTTTCCGCCAGGCCGTTTCCCTACGGGTAGTACACGGTGCTCCGTCGATGGACCACTGCATAATGCTCCGTGAGACCCTGTATTACGTCGTTTACGAAATGCGCTCCTTGGTCACTCATGAGCTCGATCAAGCATCCGTAACGACACTAAATATACTCGTATAGAAACTTAGCGGTGGACTGCGCCGTATTGTCCCGTAACGCTTTCGTCTCCACCCACTTTGTGCAATAATCTGTTGCCACGAGTATGTACCGATTACCTGTTTGGGCCGCGGCAGGGTTAAATGGACCGACAAAGTCGAGTCCCCATTTTTGGAAAGGTTCTAGCGGAAGAACAGGCTGGTGCGGCATCCGTGCCGACTCTTGTGGTTGCCCCGTTCTCTGGCACACGTCGCACTCCTTTGCGAATAGATGCGCGTCCCGCAGCACCGTAGGCCACCATAATCCGCTCTGCCAAACCTTCCGGGCCGTGACTTCCCCCGCGTAATGCGCTCCGGCCACTCCACTGTGGCATTCCCGCAACACTTCCGCCCGCTCATCCTGTCGTACCACGCGTCTCCATACTCCATCCGCCGATTGGTGGTACAAATTGTCGTTCATCAAACTGAAAGCCCGGCTGCGTACGCCCAGCCGCTTCCGTTCCGCCTTCGACAACTCCTCGGGTGGGAGCCCGTGGCTGAGAAAATAGATCATATCCGTCAGCCACTTATCCGGGTCATCCCTTCGCCCTGCTTCTGGTGTCACCGTCATAATTTCGACATCGGGGAAATCGTCGGCTACTCCGGCCGGGGCTTCACCTGATTCCAGCCGGGACAAGTAATCTACCACGGCGTGTTGAGCTCCGGGCCGATGGACTATATCAAACTCATATTCCTGCAAGAGAAGAGTCCACCGAGCCAATTTTCCGGTCAACGAGGCCATGGACACCAGATATACCAACGCCGAATGATCGACGTGGAACATAAACCGTTTGCCCAGCAAGTAATGACGAAATTTCGTCACGCTGTAGATCATTCCCAGAGCTTCCCGTTCGGTTGTCGAGTAATTTCGTTCGGCCTTCGATAAGCGTCGACTAGCGTAATAAACTGGTCGGAACCAGTTCTTGTCGTATCTTTGCATTAGCACGCTGCCAATCGCGATGTCTGACGCATCCACGAACACAAGAAACTCCCGGTTCCAATCCGGGGGTTGTACCACTGGAGCACGTGTGAGCAAGAGCTTAAGTGCTGCAAATGCTTTCTCTTCCTCCTCAGTCCATGAAAACGGCTCCCGATGAACCGCAGCATAGAGGGGCATGGCAAAGTCCGCCAAATGGCGGATCATACGACTGTACCACCGTATTTGCCCCAAGAATCGGCTTAACGCCTTTGCGTTCTGTGGTGCCGGAGCTTCCAAAATCACCTTGACCTTATCGGGGTCCATAGCAATTCCTTCCTTGCTTACGATGTGGCCCAGCAGCATCCCGCTGGTGACTGCAAAGGCACACTTCGCTGGATTAAGGCTCAGTCGCGCTTTCCGGCATTTATCCAAGCACATCTCGACGTGTTGCAAGTGCGCCTTACGGGTTCCGAAGACAGCAAAATCGTCAAGGAACACTTGCATAAATCTAGGGATATATTCCTCAAATATTTCCATGATTATCCGCTGAAAGGTAGTCGGGGCCGTCTTCAATCCAAACATCATGACGACTGCCACGAAAACGCCCCATTCCGTGACGAATGCAGTCTTTTCCTGATCTTCTTCGGCCATCCGAATCTGATTATATCCGCTAAATCTGTGCCCAGCTACCGTGTCGAGTACTCCGTCCGTAAACGGTAATGGAAACGCATCGGTGATGGTTGCTGCGTTTAATTTTCGATAATCCACGGAGACCCGTAATTTGCCGTTTTTCTTCGGCACCACCACGATCGGGCTCAACCATGTGGCCCGTTTGACTGGCCTGATAAAGCCAACCCGAAGGAGCTTATCAATCTCCTCCTTAAATTTCGCCGCATAATTCGGGTTGAGGCGATATCTCCGTTGTTGTACTGGAATGGCATCTTTGGCCAGATTTATCTTATGATGATAAAATTCCGGGTTTAACCCCTTCATGTCCTCGTACGACCACGCAAATACGTCCTTATACATTCGGAGAACATGGGTCAATTGCTTTTTGAAGTCCGGGTCGAGCCCCTTCTCGATTAGCACGTTCCGCGGTTTCTCCGCCGTGCCTAAATTAAGCTCCTCGAGTTCGGTGGGTCGAACTCGCTGCGACACCGCCAATTCCCGCTCCAAAGCCTCTCGTGCCCTTCCTAGCTCCACGATTGCCGCCTCCTCCGTTAATTGGTAGGGTTCTGCCTCCTTGACGACGTTCATTTCGTAGAGGGGCACCAGGGTAGGATTCTCCTAAAGGAAGGTATCAGCTTCTTCCTCCGTAAGGCCCTCCAACATGTTAACGCTTTCTGCGTAAACTGGAGCCGTGGCCTTGTCCGGGATTCGACCCTTTGTCGTATGAATCCGAATTTTCTTTCCACCTCGCCGGAATGTAAGCACGTTCCTCGGCCAATCGTGCTTCATTCGGGCCGATCTTAACCACGGCCGTCCTAACAGGATGGGGTAAGCATCCTGGTGCGGCAGGTCCATAATTACCACGGAAATGGTGAACGTGTGCCCCTGCACCACCATTTCCAGATCCGGGATCATCCCGATCGGCCGGACCGAGCTCCCATTCGCCATTCTCAACCAAAATTTGCATGGCTCCCACTTAGTAATACCCAGCTGCCGACATGTGGCCATACTGATGACATTGTCGTCGGATCCTCCGTCGATTAGAATGCCTGCGATCTTCTGCCCGCCCACAATAGCCTCCATACTCGGGCATTCGCAGTCCATGATTCGCTCATCGACCTCCATCAATTGCACTGCGGGTGCCGATTGCGTTGCCGTGCCTTCCAACGTACGGCGTATTCCGTCCCTGAATCGTGGCACCAATCGCAGCAATTGTTCAGGCGTCATGGTCACCTGTATTCCGGCCAAATCCGATATGTCTGGTTCCGTTCCGCTGCCAGATGGTCCCGTGGTCTCCGTAAGCATGACCTTGCCCGTAGCGGCACGTTGGGTTTCCTGGGTCCGTCTAACCGCATTGGTTTGTGCGTTTGCTTCCTCGACCCAGTTCTGCGCTTGTTCGCGGACCCGATCCTGGTCCACCCATTGTTCCGTGCGAACACGGTTGCGCGTCGTAACCAACTGTACCGCTAGCGTAATTAAGCTTACCGACGGGCCTTTACTTGTTGAGGCTTCCCCCTGGTTGGACGCTTGGCCGGGAGGTGGGTGTGGGCAATCCATGGCGAAGTGGCCGGGTTGACAGCAGCGATAGCATACAGTGTCCCTTCCCGGTCTTCCTCTCTCCCACCTCCGATTACCTTGCGGCCTTTGCGGTCTGTTCTCTTGGCGTCGATCGGCCTCTTCCTGCCGAAATTGACTAGGTTGGAACTGAGGCCGTCCCCGGCGCTGGAACTGGCGACCGCCACGGTTGCCGTGATTGAACCGGTTGTTATCACGTTGTCCCTGATGTTGGACAGGTACCGGTTGCATGGTCTGCACCGCTAGTGCGTTCCTCTAGGCCAGCAGGTTGTATTCACAAGTTGCCGTAGTATGCGTCTGAGCCTGGCATAACGCACAACGTTGAACGCATTCCACGTTCGAATGTCCAAACTGCAAGCACAACGTACACTGGACTGCCTGCTGAAAAGCTTTCTCCTCAGCCTTCAGGGAAGGGGCAATTGCGCGAAACTGGGACAATCCGAGTCCCAATTGCTGGTGATCTAAATTAAGTGCATGATTGACGATTTCCGTCAACGGCACCGTGGAAGCATCCATCAATGCGAAAGTAGATCGGAGTGGTTCTCGTAAAGCCTTCAGAAACTGACGTTTCTGAATTTCCTCCGCTGGAGCCGTATCCAGCATGGCTTGTACGGCTCAGAACCGTAATAGAAAGTCCGCTACCGATTCCCCCGCCTGCTGCTGCAGCGAGTAGTATTCCTTCAGCACTTCAGTTGGGTCAATCTTGACCTGGAACATTTCCAGGAACTTGTCCACCAAATCCTGGAATGTTACGAAGGTGTTGATCTCCTGCTGCGCGTACCATCGCGCCACTTGTCCGTCCAAGGACAGTTGAAACTCCACGATCATGGACTGCTCTCGTTCCGCCGGAGACAGTCCCTGCGTCCCATGATTCACAGCCCAAATTGACCGGAATTGCTTGACGTGCACCGCCGCATCCGGATGATTAGAGTACTTGGGATAGGCGTACGGCATGGTGTCGTCGTCAATCGTCCGACGCCGAGTCGTGGTTATCTGGGAACCTCCTGCTCCCGAGCCGACAGTCGGTAATCCTACGACTGCCGACGAAGTCCTGGATCCGTCCGAAACTCCGCTATCTTCAGTATCCGAAAAAACGGTGTCTTCCGTAGGCACCTCTAAAGATTCTGGCGAGGCCTCCTCCGCCTGCCGCCAACCTTGGTGGGAAACTCTGGTTTCCTCTACAACAGTCGGTGGACCACCAGCGACAACTGTTGACGAAATTTTGAAACCGTCCGAAATTCCGATTTCCGCGTCCACAACGCCCGAGGGTGCGAAACCACTCGTCACCGGCTCGGAATAGTGGGGCGAGGCCTCCTCAGCCGCACTACGTTCGGCGTGTTTCGAGAGAGTGAGTCCGCCCTCAAACTCCTCGGTAACGTACGACGAGGCCGCCTCAGTCGCACGGGGTTCCGAACTAGCCGAGCGCAGGAAACCGTCACTGAACGCTTCGGTAGGGATCGACGAGGCCCCCTCAGTCGTCCTTCGTTCGGAACTAGGGGACCGACCTATCCTCCGGGCTAGGTCGTCGTGTCGGTGCCGGTCCGCCGGTAATCGACTACGATCTGCAGGTGGTGTGGATGCGGACCGTTGCGTCCTTCCGGCTTCCGGTATTGGCACCAGAGCCGCTGATTCGTCCTCCGAATCGCTGCAGAGTCCCGAATACACGGTCCACTGACCAGTGAAAAAGCTGGCGTCGTTATTCGCCGCTGGTGGTACGCTTCGCGCAGTACCTTTCTCCGATCCGCACAGAATATTGTGCGCCGCCGCTTGGGCTCCTGCCGAAAACGACGGATCCTGAGAGATAATGTTTGCGGCCCTCCGCAAAGCGCTGGTGCCGGCAAATGTGACTCCTGCCCGGCGAACGCTGGTTCGTTGCGAAACAGAACCCGCGTTGGTGCTATCCGTTGCACCGCTGGTCCGTGAGGCTAGTGCGCGCGCCAACGATCTCGTGATCCTTCAGGAGTCGGATGTCGGTATGTCCCTAGACATCATCCATTCGAACTTCGGTGGCTTGAATTTCGCTTCAAGTCGTCGTCGTGGTCGCCAAAAGAGTGTTAGCCCTTCTGAAGAAAAGCTAAGACTTGCGTGGGATTACGAATGGGATGCCTTATTAATATTCACTAATACGAATAATCACCGACTTCCGTAAGTTATATCTTTCCGGCACTTCCGTAATTCCGGAATGCCGATTTAATCGGAACCCTCCGATTACTCGCAGATTCTCCGACTCCGATTAAACCGAACACTGATAGTACAAAACAAGACTCCGTGTAGCGCAAACGCTCCTCTTATTATTCTATATCGGACATGTACAATGCAGACCCCCTGGTCTTATATACAAGTATGGTGTCCCTTCGGATCACCGCTCCATTATGTATAACGCGCCTTTTCACGGCTCCCCGTATTTACATTTTGCCGTATTTCCGACGGTCTTATTATGACTTAATATTATTCCGGAATATTACGACTTTCCGTAATATCCGGCCAACAAACATTAGGTTCACATATTACATTTCATGTTTAGGCCACACATAGGCCATACTATCTTTTTCTGAATATAGTTTTTCTACTCTTTTACTACTTCAAAGTCGTTTGCACCACTTACCCTTGTCTTGCGCATCTCATTCGTGCTTCACAGATTCACGCAGGAAATCCTTCATGGCTCTCTCTCTCTCTCTCATCGATTTGTCAGGGACACGTAGAATTCGGTTGGTAATCTGGGTGATGCCATCAGAACCAAGGGATCGATCTTATGGAGTGTCATATCGAACACTTCGCGCATATCTATCTCTTGGACGCCCGGGGGTAACATCCATTGGAAGCACTGTACTAGCGCTCCTAAGATCAAGTAGACGTTGAGGAGGCCGAGGTTGATGGCAGGGCAAGCTCGCCGACCTGCGCCGAAGGGCAAGAACTGGAAGTCGTGACCCCTGAGATCCACGTCTGAAATCGAGGAAGCGCTAGGGGAAGAAGCTCGACGGGTTCTCCCAGTACCTCTCATCCATGGAGAGGGACAAGACATTAACGATGAGCCTCGTCCCCTTGGCCACGTAGAAGCTGCCAACCTCGCACGGCTCTGTCGACTCGTGCGGGACCGGCAGCGGCGCCACAGGATGCAGTCTCAGTGTCTCCTTCACGACAGCTTGCAGATACGGAAGCCTCGCTATGTCCTCTTCGTCCATCAATCGGCCGCAGTTGTTCTTGACAACCAAATCCAGCTCCTCTTGCAGCTGTTTCATCGCCAATGGGTGGCGCATGAGCTCTGCCAGCCCCCACTCAACGGCGACCGTCGACGTGCCAGTGCCCCCGAGGAACATGTCCTATACGATCGCATCATGGATCGTTTTATCATTATATGGATACGTATAAATGGATATTCATCTGCATATATATATATAAATGTATATTAATTTGGATATGTATTTGTATGAATGCATATTCTTTAAAATTTTTGATGTCATATGATAGCTTACTTCGTGAGTTTCAAACAAGTGTTTGAAATCTAAAATCTAATATTCGTAAAAGGAATTTATGAGCTTTTTTATTAAGGGGATCTTGAATGTATATTTGTATGAATGCATATTCATTTGTATATGTACATGTATGAATGCATATTCATCTGTCTATTTGCTCGGGAATCGAAGAAACCGGGGGGTTACGGAGACACGAGGCTATATATACCCAAAAGATGGCTTTGATGTTATCGTCGGTGAAAGTGTGTGGCAGTCGAGAGGCCGCAACGGTCGGGGCCTTGTCCACGTGGACCGCCAGCAGGGTGCCGAGGAGATCGTCGTGATCAATATCGCCATCGCCGTTGCCATTGCGCCGGTGATCGATGATGCGCTGGAAGATGGTGTCGAGCCGCTCGAATGCGGCATAGGAGCGCTGACGCAGGCTCTGCTGGAGGCCTAGTGGCTTGAGGAGTGGCAAGAAGTCGCTGATGTCGGGGGTGGCGAGCGCGACGAGCGACTCGTAGAAGGTGTCGAAGAGCTCCCGCCCGCTCACCAACATGATGCCCGATAGCTCGTCGAAGCTCTCCCCGAGCATCATCCGCGAGATGATGTCGCAGGTCCGGACCTGCACCTTCGCGCGCAAGTCTTGGCCCGTCGTGCCCCGGTCGTCCCACACGGAGCGCACGAGGTCCATCGCCTCGCGGGCCCGGATCGGCTTGAAGTGCTGCAACCTCTCGCTGTTGAGGAGCTTCATCATGTACAGCTCTTTCACCTTCGATATATATGCACAGAAAATATGGCAAAGTCACGTGTTAATGAACCGACTGACTACCTTGACTAACCAATTACGTTATGGGCATAACCTTAGAAACCAATTTATAAGGCTAATTTAAATGGTTTAAGGATAAGATATGTGAGGAAATCTATTATCTTAAGACTATCACATATGGGAGACCAATTTATGAAGCGAAATTTTAACTAGTTTTTTGAGGGTATGGTGATCAGATTGACACAAACCCCGTTGTTGCCATCCTCATATAATCAATTTACCACTTATCTTACACTTTAACCAATAAAGAAAAACCTTACAAATTGGTTCGTAAAATTATGCCCATAACAAACTAGATAGATGCCTTTGTTTTTCCCGAAAGAAATATCATTCCATCGGTTATCGAAGCCAAAGAAATAAAACTAACCAGATATTTATTGTCTTTCAAAGAGATCTGCTCCAAAATATATATAAAAAATTTTAGGACATCTTGATAGCTTAGACACACTAAGCCCCCTTTCTATTATTACCTTGCGCCAGCTCGGACCGTAGGGCATCTGCGACAAGGCCGAGTAGTTGTAGGAGAAGAGGCGGGCGGCGGACGAACGCGTGGAGCGTGACGCGAAGACGTGGTCGTGCGTGTGCAGCACGAGGCGTGCCACGTCAGGCGAGGACACGACAAGTGTCGGGACGGAGCCGAGCTGCAGATGCAAGATCGGGCCGTGCCTCTGTGACAGAGTGTGGAGCCGCTGTTTGGAAAGGAGCAACTAGTGCAAGTGCCCGAGCAAGGGCAAGCACCCGGGCGAGGACGGCGGCCGAGAACGCTCGTTCCTCTCCGATGCCGTCGGCGTCCGCCCGACGTACCGCATTATGGCCACCCATGCAATTATGGCAGCAAGCGCTAGCGCCCACATCGACCACTCGTCAGCCATTTCTCTCGGACTATACTTCCTCGCTCGGACAAACCACTCAAAATGGCCTTGTGGAGACTGCCACCCGGTTTGATCGTGCAGGAAAGCACCCCCCGGCCCATTTATAGAAACCTTGCCAAATGCGATTCGCCTGGAAAGCTAGTGATCACAAGTGGTACCATTGTGCACACGGAAGCATTTGTTGCCGAATCGCATGGCTCCGAGGGAGAGAAGCTGACTAGTGAGCGAGTTTGTGGTCGAAAACAGCACGTTGATCCAACATTATTGTAATGACTTTTTAAAAGTCGCGGTCCGCTTTCTGTGGTGTTGCGACAAATCACGTGAACAATGTTCTCATACCAATGTGAATCATTGCAAAAATGTTGAATAAACGTCCCTTTAAATCTTACATGTTTGTCAAGATACTCTCGAAAGCTCATCATCATCTCTTTTGTTTCTTTCGTGCATGGTAATGATTATTATGAAAAAAAAGCACAACAGTTGAATAACGAATAAAAGATAGAGAGATCCTACTACATCCTTACGAAATTAAAATTACTCAATAAAGCTCATTATCTCTTTGGTTTTTTTCGTAAAATGACAATGATATATTATAAAAGTATTCACTAGACATTTTCTGCAACTAAAATGGACGTGTACACCAATTTTAGTGTTTGGCTCTAGAAGGGAGTTAGCCTTGGTTGATGAGAGCATGAGAGGAGGCTTGTCACAATTTACGAATCCAATCTCTTATCTCATATAATGTCCAAAATATATATTATTCATTATCATAATGACTTTTAAAAGTCATGATCGGATGAGGTCCGCTTTCTTTGGTGTGGTGACAATTAAATCACGTGAACAATGTTCTCATACCAATATGAATTATTGCAATAAGTATTGAATCAACTTCCATTTAAACATTACATATTTGTTAAAATACTCTAGAAAACTTGTCATCTCTTTTGTTTTCTTTTCTTTGTACATGGTAATGATGCATTATGATAAAAAAGCATAACAGTTGAACAACAAATAAAAGACAAAGAGATCCTACTACATCCTTACAAAAAAAAAAAGAGACAATCAAACAGACATCTACTAACTGATAAAAAAAAGAGAGAGAAAAGATTGGATCATAAGTCAAGGAGAAGCAAAGGAACCCACAACTGACGATGATCTTGTCAGGCGGTGTTGTGGGGTGGTGGGTAGAGCCTAGAGTGGCTCTACCCTCCACCCAAGGGGATCGAACGTGAGAGGGTGAGAGAGATGGATAGAACGTGTAAGAGAGAGAGAGAGGAAGAGAGAAGTTAGAGAGAGAAACTTCTTTTTCTTTTCATTCCACCCTTATGGGGTTTTTATAATTATATCTCTTGCCCATTACAATGAGATGTGAAGAGACACATACCCTTCAATTTTTTCACACACGCGCACACTCTCTAAGACACTAGACACCAACACACACATAGCACTATCCTGTGCATCTACATACACTTAACATTGCAATTACAACACGATTAGACTCTATACACTTATAGATCACTAACGTACAATTTCTAGACAACAGGCGGAACATGCTAGAAGTTTTTTCCCTTTTTTGTTTTTTTTTTAACGGAGATGGGATTGGTTGGACCCTGCAATTTTCAGAGGGACGCGTAGAATTCGGCCGAGAGCCGAGGCGATGCGATGAGAAGCAAGGGATGGGTCTCCTTCGAATCGTGCAGGGCCAGCAGCGGCGCCACAGGATGCAGCCTCAGCGTCTCCTTCACGACGGCTTGCAGATACGGAAGCCTCGCTATGTCCTCCTCCGCGATCACTCGCTTGTTGTTGTTGTTGTTGCTACTGCTCCCGACCACGGAATCGAGCTCTTCCTGCAGTCGCTCCATCGCCGGTCGGTGCCGCACGACCTCCGCGATCACTCGCTTGTTGTTTTTTTTTTTTTAACGGAGATGGGATTGGTTGGACCCTGCGATTTTCAGAGGGACGCGTAGAATTCGGCCGAGAGCCGAGGCGATGCGGTGAGAAGCAAGGGATGGGTCTCCTTCGAATCGTGCAGGGCCAGCAGCGGCGCCACAGGATGCA
Source organism: Azolla pinnata (assembly GCA_037176905.1). NCBI lineage: Eukaryota > Viridiplantae > Streptophyta > Polypodiopsida > Salviniales > Salviniaceae > Azolla > Azolla pinnata. The sequence goes on from JBBBWG010016113.1 coordinate 14,884, forward strand.
GCCTCAGCGTCTCCTTCACGACGGCTTGCAGATACGGAAGCCTCGCTATGTCCTCCTCCGCGATCACTCGCTTGTTGTTGTTGTTGTTGCTACTGCTCCCGACCACGGAATCGAGCTCTTCCTGCAGTCGCTCCATCGCCGGTCGGTGCCGCACGAGCTCCGCCAGCCCCCAGTCGGTGGCGATCGTCGACGTGTCGGTGTCCCCGAGGAACGTGTCCTACACGATCGTGCCGTCGATCATTCATTATTATATGTACATGTATAGATGCATATTTATCTGTATATGTATATGTGTGTGTGTGTGTGTGTGTATGAAGGCATGTCTTGAGAGAATTTGCCTCACACCCCCGTTTGGGTTGCAAGAAGATATATCGTCAATCCGACGACAAAGAACGAGGAAAGGTGTTAGCAAGGACCGTAATAAGATATGATGAGGATGAAAGGCTTTGACACCCTTCGAAGTACAAGGGTGGGTCTTTATAGTACAAGCCTAGAGAGTTTTTTACCTTGGTCACACCTACCTACTCGACGCCCGACGCCCGATCCAATCTATACTCAAGTGAAAAACATCGAAAATATAAAATGTAATAAACATGTGCGTGCAAGTATTCAAACATTTGAAGAGGTTTGAAAACAAACACGTTTGAAATGGAAAGAATGTGTGCTCCTTTTTCTCTTTTTTTTTTCCAATCTCACCATCTCTTCTGTATAACATGTCATTCAATCTTTATATAATATAAACCATGGTCACTGTTTGAAAGTTTAATTTTTATTTATTTGTTCCGACTTGATTCATCTAATCTAGCTCGGAGATAATTTACCGTGCGCGTTCGATCGAAGCATATGCGGATGAAAGCACGCAGTGGTATACGTACGGTTTGGTTCTATATGATTGGAAACAATACCCAGAAGATCGCTTTGATGTCATCGTCGGTGAAGAGCATATGTCTAAACCCTAAACCCTAAACCCTAAACCTCCCTTTATTATTGAGAAAGGTGGTGGAGTTCTTAAGGGCGTGGGAAAGGCACTCAAGTATTTTCTGGGAAACTAACTTAACTCGTTATCACCCTAATCCTTACTTTATTGTTGAGAAGGGTGGTGGAGCCGCTAAAGGCGTGGAAAAGACACTCAAGTATTTTCTGGGAAACTGACTTAACTCGTTATCACCCTAATTCTTACTTTATTGTTGAGAAGGGTGGTGGAGCCACTTGTTGGCCGGGATTTTACGGAATTACGGCGAAGCCGTAATTACGTAATATTACGGAAAATAAGACAGTCGGGAAAAACGGGGAGCCGGGTGAGCTCCGAACCGACGTGTGTACATAACATTCCGGTGATCCGAAAGGACACCGGCCATTG
>JBBBWG010016124.1:0-16233 GCA_037176905.1 Azolla pinnata
TTACGGCCGGAAGGAACTTTACATAGATCGGGATTTCCCCGAATCTTCCGGAGAACCGTAAGCGGTTGGCCTACAAAGGGACCAAGCAACATACCATTCGTCATAACCCACGTAAAGTCTTAGTCTTTCCCCGGAAGGGCTAACATATGGAGATTGGGATTTTCCCGGATCTATCGGAGAGCCGTAAGCTGGTGGCAAGAAAGTGGAACGTAACAATGGACCATTCATCTTCACCCACGTAAAGTCTTAGTGTTTCTCCGGAAGGGCTAACAAAAAGAGCAAGTAGCGTTCCGGCGGATGTTGGACGCTAAAGACGGGGAGCTGGCAAAGGTACGGGCGGAGCTCGAGGCGGAACGATGGGCTCGTACCGATGCGGAAAAGCTACGCGGAAAGCTTACGGAAGCTCAAGCGGATGTCAAATCATTTAAACGACGACTTGGCGTGGCCAAAGCGGATGCGGAGGAGGCGAGGAAAGAGGCACGGAAATTTTCCGATGCTTTTCAGATTCTTCAGGAGGAGCAGAAAAAGAGAAGCGCGGAGTGGAAGCAGATTCAAACTCGACTTAAGGTGGATGTCAAAAGTACGGCCCCGGAAAATGGCCGGTTGCAACAAGAAGTCGCACGTTTGACCGCGGAAGCTACGAAGCTTCATGAAGAAAAGGATGGCGCTGTCCAACGCGCACGACAGTTTCAGGAGGAATTAGGACCATTGAAGATGGAACTGGTGGTGTCGCACAAGGACGTACGAAAGGCTCGGAGTATCAACAAAGAGCTTCAAAAGAATGTTAAGCGGCTATAGGAAGAGCTTGGCAAGAAAGTGTATCTCGCTCAAGCCAATCTACGGAAGCTAACCGACAAATTCTGGGAGAAGACAAAAGCCGAGATAGAGGTAGCTACGGCAACGGCACTACAAAGCTGGTCCGAACAGGCGGCGGAATTGCAAGTGCTTCGCGCGGATAAAGCCAACCAAGAACTTCGGGGACCGGGATTTTGGAAGCTGGACAAGGCTAACTACGAAGTAGTGCAGAAGAATCTAACAACGGACTTTATGCGGATAGCCCTCACAGATCGTGAGGAGATTACTAAGTTGTTAGAACGCTAGGAGGAGCATGTTCGGACAATGCACACGGAAATGGAAGCCATAGTGAAACCAGTCATACCTGCTATGCAAGAGACGGAAGCTCCAGAGGAAGAAGCTGATATGAAGGAGGACGATTCTGTAGAATCGTCAATTTTGCATGTATAAAATGAGGAGTAAAACCTCATATTGTATCATATTGTATTTTTATTTTTGCGAAACTATGGGTTCGACGTGTGGAACACTATCCCACGGGCATGCCATAGTGTTAGCCGGAATATTATGGAAGTAAGACGTAAGTCGTAAATCCGTAATATTACGGAATTTATGGAAATAATACGTAGTTGGAAAAATCGGAAAATCGGAGATCTAAACCGACGCATTGTAATAAGACTTCTTGGAGATCCGAAGGGGAACCAAGAATGTATATAAAGCCATTGGGCTTATTTGTATGGGAGTCCGAGAATAAGAGAAGAATAGCAATACAAAGACTTTGTGTCCATCATCTTGTGTAATCGGTATTTTATTTACTCTGTGTCTTAGTCGGAATTTACGATCGTACTACCATTCCTATTCAACCACGACCTAGTCTTAGTTCTTCATCTGAAGGGCTAACAATGCTAGTGGTAGTAGTGAATGCCATTAGGTCCAAAGAAAGGACAAAAAAATTCATGAGGTTTAACAGGATATCCCTAGTAATAGTAAAGAAACATTTTATGAGGTTCAACAAAATATATCTATTAATAGTAAAGAAAAAGTTCATGAAGTTCAATGGAATATGCCTAGTACTACCAAAGGTTAGTTTGTCTCATCTATTACTGCAGGTATGAAACAAGGCTTCAACAAAGGTCCATGGAATAAACAATTGCACAAACAGAATTAGCCTAGCCATTTAAACTTTGAGGGTATTGCATAATCTACCAAATAACCGTGGTGCTCGTAATGGTCAAGATAAGCATGCGCAGTTTCCCTAGATGAAGGGAGATAGGATTTTGTGCATGATAACCCCTCTGCAATTCTTGAGCAAGCATTGAGTGCAATTAAGCATATAGTGGCTCAAAAAGAAAAAGGAACCATAAGTTTTACTAATTGATTTTATGAGAGTGGTACATTGGAATGTCAAAGGGGCCTCTTCTCCTTATAAGGAAAAACTCTTTTTTTTTTGCAGACAATGTTTACTAAGCAATAGATGTAATATATGTGGTTCAGTATGTCATATAGATGAGTTTCGAACCCATGACTTTGTCTAAAGAACCAATTACTCTTTAACCAATTGATGAAACATGAATTCATTATATATATAATATCTCTTTTTGATGTTCCCGAAAGTTGTAGAACTTGCTAGAAGCCTCAGCTTGCATGCAGGAGTCCTGGATCTGTATAAATATAGGGGTCCACCTTGATCCCAATCAAGGTGAACAACACCAGTTATAGAGTCAATAGTCAGCTTCATTTATTTTCTTTCCAGTTACCTCCTCTGCTATGGCCTAACTCTGTCTACTCTTTTTCCGTTGCCCTAACTCTGTCAACTCTTCTATATCTGTCCGTGATAGTTTGTTCACCTTCCTGTTTCCCAAGCCTCAGCATGTCAAATTTTACCGAGGGATTCAATCAGCTTATGGAAGTCATGCATCAAATTCAACTTGAGAATAACAACCTTGGAGAGTAACTATGAAAGCTTCAAGCTAGAATGCCTATGGAACTTGAGGAAGAAAAAACCCACTCTCCTCCAGCATGAACAATTCTTCTCCTTGTAGCGTCTGGGCCCTCATCGGCCCTTTCTTCAACTCCTCTCCATCCTGCTACAAGCTTGGGGCCCAAGGTCAGTTTGCCTGACAAGTTCGATGGCACGAGGCCCCGCTTCTGAGGGTTCATAAATCTTACCAAGCTTATTTTCCAACGATAGTCCAAATGATATTCGGATGACATTCGTCAAGTTGGTCTCATTGGGACCCTTCTCTTAGGAGTTGTGCAAGCTTGGTTTGTACCACTGGTCGAAAAATCATCACCACTTTTATACAACTTTCATGCCTTTTTGGTAGAGTTCGAAGCAACATTTGGGGATACGGATCGACGCCGAACAGCCTTCACCAAACTCTATTCATTACATCAAGGTATGCATCCGATGTCCGTCTATGCCTCTGAGGTATGCGTCCAGTGTCCGTCTATGCCTCTGAATTCTGACATTTAGCATATGATGTTAAGTGGGACGACCAAGCGCTCTACGACCATTTTCGTTGGGGCCTTCGAAGCGATGTTAAAAATCTACTACTGAGCTTCCCGAAGGCTACTTCTTTGTCGCAAGACATCACATAAGCAGTCAATTGTCACACGGCTTTTTTGAGCTTCATCAGGAGGAACGAGTGCCATCAAGATGGCAACCAGGTTCAAGAACCCCTTCGACATCATCATCCAATGACCTTGTCCCAATGGAAATTGACCGAGTTCGAGCCCCACTCACTGAGGCTAAATGAAGGTTTCGACGAACCAATGGGCTATACTTATATTGTGGTGCCTCCACCATTTACTTCATTTCTCCCCAAGCAGAATTGGTTAGGAACAATGCTCTACGGCCCCAACAACCGGAAAACGACAGTGTCCAATTGTAGTAGAAGCCATGTGGTTTGACAATCCAAATTCATGTTGCTCCCAAAGTTCCACTACCTCTACAAATGATTTTTCCTTCCCAGTAAACATCCATTTCAAGTTTATTTCAATTGATTCATTAGCGCTTCTTGATTCCAGGGCAACCACATGTTTTATAGATGAAAAGTTTGTTCGTAAGCACAAATTTTTGGTTGTCTGGTTGTCCAAGCCAATTCAAGTGGAAGCTATCGATGGGCGTATTCTTTCCTCTAGCGCAGTTACAAAAACCACTGGCCCACTCCTCTTCCAGCTCGGGGATCACTAGGAGGTCTTGAAGTTTTACATCATCACTTCACCGTGACACCCAATCATACTTGTTTTTCTTGGTAAAAGGCACATAACCCAACTATCGACTAGTGCAACCACTTTGTTACTTTTACATCGTAACCTCATCGAGAGATTTCGGTGGTCAAAGCAGTATCTGATGTTGTGGCATCAAAATGGCCCGAATCGGTTTCTAGTGCTCAACTCTCAATTCAAGTCAGAACCAGCTCCAAGGCAAATGGTCCTATCCCAGTCTCAACGAAGGCAATCGTGCATCATGCTATTGAGTCGAGCACTCCAAATCCTATGCAGACAACTAGCAATCCACTATCGTCAAAGTATGAAGACTTTCAGGACGTGTTCGAGAAAAGGAATGTAGATCACTTGCCCGAACATCGACCCTATGACTATTCGATCGACTTGCAAGAAGGTGTCAATCCCCCTTTGGCCCAATTTATGGGTTGTTCGAACTAGAGCTCCAAGCGCTTCGGACTTATCTCGACGAGAACCTTGAATAGGGGTTTACTTAACCTTCAAAATTGCCAGTAAGAGCTCCTATACTTTTCGTGAAGAAGAAAGATGGTTCCATATGCCTCTATGTCAACTATCCATTACCTCTCATCCTAGAGTTGTTGGATCGCCTTCGAACTGCTCAACTCTTCTCGAAGATTGACCTTTGGGTAACATACAATTTGGTGCAAATCAAACTTGGAAATGAATGGAAAACAACCTTCCAAACGCGATATGGTCATTTCGAGTACAAGGTAATGCCTTTCGGCCTCGTTAATGCTCCTGCGGTGTTTCAACATATGATGAATGATATCTTCGGGGAATATCTAGATCACTTCGTTGTGATGTATCTTGATGACATCTAGGTTTTCTCTTCAATTATCAAGGAGCACATTCATCATGTCAGATTAGTTGTCGCCAAACTTTGGGAACATGGACTCTATGCCAAAAGTGTAAAGTGTAAATTTGATCGTACTTCTGTGGAGTTCCGTGGGTATATTACCTCAACATTAGGAACCATAATGGACATGTGAAAGTTTAAGACTATTTGAGAGTGAGCCGTTCCAACTCGAGTACGAGAGGTGCAATCATTTTTTTGTTTCACTAATTTTTATCAACGCTTCATGAAAGGATTTTCAGTAATTGCACAGCCTCTCATTGCTCTTACCCGCAAGGAGGCTCCATTCGAATGGACAATAGCAGTTCAAATGGCATCGACTTGCTAAAACAAGCCTTTGCAAGAGCACTGGTCCTTCTTCATCTTGACCCAACTAAGCCTTTTCACGTCGAAACGTATGCTTCCGATTTCACCATTGGGGCAGTTCTCTCCCAAGAAGATGAGGTTAGTGTTATTCACCCGGTGACTTATTACTCACGCAAGTTCACTGCCCCCGAAATAAACTACCCCATCTATGAGAAGGAGCTTCTCGCTATCATTGTTGCTTTCGAAGAATGGAGGTCCTATTTGGCCGGGGCACAACACCATATCCAAGTAGTTATAGATCACAAAAATTTAATTTACTTCTCTGCCACATGAACTTTAAAGTGTCGACTGGCGCGTTGTGTTGTACGACGTCAGATCTTCGTGTGGGTCGAGTGATAACCATTGGGGTCATGGATGAGGAGAAGAAGAGATTGAAAGAGAGAAGAGCAAGATGAATGGTAATGAGTTTATAGATTAATTCTCAAGAATCTATTTGATAAGCTCCTAATGCTTTCCGATGTTGATCTGATTCCAATGATGAGTCGATGAATTGATTCAATGATAAGTTGATGATCTGCTAATCATAATTTGATGATTTGATGATTTGATGATGATGATCCCCTTGATGATGGACAAGGCTTCATGTATCCTTGTTTATATAGTTGTAGAGAGGCTATGCATGCTTTCATGCATGCTAGTTCTGCAAGTGTCACCAGCACAGTTCAATTTGAAAGCTTGCGCGGAGATGGTTCGGGCCGTATGAAGTCCAACAAGTATACGACAATAAAACTTACCGGTTATGTGAACCGGATGGGACTGTGCTCCGAACTCCCATAGCTGGAAAATGGGTCAAGCTTTTTAAGAAACGCAATGAAGCAGAGTCGTGCGTGACTAAAGACAATGCTAATGAAGAAGAATCAACTAACATGGAGAAAGAGAGTATGGAAGATAGCAACCATGAAATAGAGATTATCATCGACTTGGCAGATTCAGAGGAGACTTCGCAAGAGGATTAACGGTAAAACCTGGGTGAACTAGGAAACGAAAACCCGAGAAACCGATTTATTGTAATTTAGCAGACAAAGGGCCAAAGTACTTTAACAGACTGTCGACAGAGAGTTAGAAACCCTCAAGCTACCGCACACAAAGTCATTCTACGTGTACGCACAAGGATAAATAACATATTGATGAACTAGTACTATATGCGTGCATAGGGTAGAACTTGAAGCCTCCACCTCCACGTTATTAAACTCTAAGTTTTTCACTACACTAATGTCCAAATATATCCACATATGATAGAAATAAAACTTATGTGCATTTCATACAAGAAAATCACACATGCACGACTAGTGTGCATGAGTGCATTCACGACATGTGTGCATGCACACATGCACGACTAATGTGCATGAGCACATGCACTACATCTCTCTCTCTCTCTCTCTCTCTCTCTCTCTCCTCAAGAGATGGGTTGTCATGTGATCTAATTAGATCAGGAACACCTTTAGACGAACATTTTTAGCATCGTGTCTCGTTCCTCAAGGGTTACGCCAATTTGTGCATAAAGAGCCTTACTAATTACATTCCCTCTAGAGCTGCCATTAACTAGGATGGTTGATGTGTTATGACCCCAAAAGGTCACCTCAATGCTAGGGCATTGACAACCCATGACTTGCAAACTAACCACTGAAAGTTGGAGTAGAACTTTATCTCATTCGCCTTTGCATTGTAAATTGTGATGAAAACCCTCCTAAAATCTTGGTACTAATGGCAATAGTTGTTCCAGAGTCATTGCAAGTTCGTCACCCATCTTTGTAGCTTGTTGTGCATTGGCCTTTTCCACACATTGCATAGTTTGGGCCCATACTTTGTCCTAAGTTGTTCACTGCTTTGTTTGACCCTACTCCTTGTCACCAACTGTTACAGCAGGGATCAACTTCAGCTTTGGTTCTCCACTCATTGGCTCATGCCCTAGTGGTAGGTACAAATAATCAAAATGTGATGTCTCGAGGATGCAACTAAAGAAAACTTTCTAAGGGGCGTCTCAATTAGTTGTGCCCAGCGAACTGGGGTCTTCTAGGGTCTCACCAAATTTAGAGCTAAGAGACTTTGTAGGCCATACTTGAATAAAACAGAACTATTGTAGGAGGATAGAGAAATTATCAACATACCTTGCTGCAATAGGTTAACCAGAAACGATAATCATGAACTGAAACTGTTTTCTGAAGCTCTGTATTCTATCTATATATAAATCACCTTCCTATGAAACTTTTCTGTTACCCATACAAGAATGTACAACAGATGTGTGAAATTGTAGTTTATAATTCACGTAGAGGGGTCAATAACAAAGATACGTCAAACTACCACATCAAGTTCACAACACAAGGCAAAACATCTGTTTATACTCAATATTGTATTTTAAGATGATGAATTGGCAATACTTTTAAACAGTTGGTAACATAATCTTCAAAAGGGGGGGAAGCACCCAAAACCTGCTCAGCAAGCTAAAAAATTTAGTTACTACGTCTTCACATAGTAACAATATTTCTTGCAATTTTCCCATGAAGCAATGTTCAACAACTAGTGACAAGACATTTTTCCCAAGCCAAAGTTTTTGCAAGGGAATCACTACCCACCAATCAATCCGGATTTCAGTTCTGCACCAACAGCAATGAGAAACTTCACATCTGTTGCCATTTGTTCAATTTAAGTCTTCGATTTTTAACAAAAATCCGCAAAAAGCCTCCCCCCTCTCTCCTTTGCTTCCTTTCAACAAGGGGATTGGATTAAATTCAGATAGCTCACTCAAGACAGAAAAAGTTGTGTCAGCTGGAGTAAGCAGGAGCTTTGCAGATGGGACATATATTCTTCAGTGAGAGCCACTGCCTGATACAATTTGTATGATAGCCATGGCCACAATCCAATCGACCAATCTCATCATCCTCAACAAACTCTTCCTGTTTAAAGTTCCAACATGAGATGTGAACACATCAAAAGGTTGATTATATCATCGTTTCAACACAGACAGAAACTCTCACACAATACGGGCACCTGGCAAACTGTGCACTTGATGTCACTTTCTTGAGACAATGTTGCAAGTGCAGCATCCAAAGACGAGTACTTGCTCTCACTCAAACATGTTGATATCTGATCGTTGCTTAGCCCTGTACTTACATTACCAATCCGTTCTTCTAAAGCTAGCAACTCCTGCAAAATAAATATTCACCAGACAAGGCAGCTCAAAGTGTCAGAAAAAAGTTAAAACCCATTTCATACAGGGTACATACACAATGAGTTGTGCAACCACAGTAAAGCCCCACACCTCATACGACATGTTATCAACATCCAAGCGCATATCACGGTGTTGATCGTGGACATCTACCCCTCGATAAACAAATGGAGGATCCAACATAACCAATTCCTGCACAATAGAAACTGATTTACAAAAAAAGCAATGGAAAATCTCAGGAATTTTACATTCCTGATAATAATAAAAATAGAAAAATCAAGGAAAAATAACAAATCAGAGCCCATAAAATTGCGTGGGAAAGGATGAAATGATTCTAAGAACTCATATGTTACAGCACCGATATGTCATTAACCAAACCACACCTCAAAATTTATATCATCACTTCTGGAAGCTTGCTCCAATGTAGATAAGATCTGTCACATTAACAAAAATCTATTCAATATGAAGCAGGCTTATAACATTCAACCCAAATTATCAAATAAAAACAAGAGTAAAGTGGGTTGAACCTCTGAAAGCAGCCTTCGACGATCACCATAAGGCATGCGTGAATTTAGCAAAGGAAGCCCAAGTATATTGGGAATTCGAGCCCTAGGAATAGTTTCACTGTGCCCATTGACAAGCAGGGCTGCATGACTCCCTGCATGCTGTCCAGATGATATAGTTCTTGGAAGCCAAGGTGAGGTCATAAGATTAGAAGCTGGTATAGCTGGGCGTAAAAAGTTAAGATTTCCATTTACAATATTCGAACTCGGATTATATGATAAGCTATTAGCAAGGGTTCTAGCTTCTGATATATTTGACATTCTCGCAATCGAAGCATTAGGAACATGGCCAGATGTTGCAACATCATTCCATGCCACTCTTCTTACACCTCGTGATACCATGCTAGGTATGCCATTCCTGCGATTCACATTACGATTTGGAGATCTTTCTCGCACAGAAAACCTTGAAGTTGCCATAGCATCTCTATTATAATGGCTCATGGGTTCAGCTGTGGCCAAGTTTGAAGTAGTTCTATTGCTACATAAATTCTGCCCTCTGAGACTAACCGATTCTTGTATTGGCTGTTCCAAGTATAATACATCTCTAGAATAAAGAGTGTGGGAATTTGGAGCTGCAATGGATGGATCCAAGTTACTTCTGAAACCAGATTCTTGTTGAGCGTGATTTGGGACTTCAAACCTGCGCGCTAGATGGAAATCGTGAGAAAGTCCACTTGAGCTTGAACCTGTATCATTGCTATTACTTTCATGCTGAACAGAGAGATTTCCCCGGTTTAAAGTTATTCTATTGCCTGAGAATCCATCCTGATTTTGTAACAATGGAACATTTGTAGTATCTATGCTCACTACGTGCCCGGATGTACTTGACTGTGATCTAGGTATCCTACTTCCTCCTGTACCTTCCTGACGAGACTCAGAACACCATCCTTTAGATTGTGGGTCTTGGCGTGGGGAAAGATCAACAAGATCTATCATAGACAACTTCCTTTTATGGTCATTTCTTCTTTCATCAGGCTTAGAATTTTCAGATTGAGTAGCCATGCTGCAACTAACACTTACTGGATGACTGAATATTTGCTTTTTTTCCGCTTGAGATGGTAGCATAGACATGCCTTGATTGGAGAAGCATGAAGAACTCTGACTTAGACCACCAGTAAGCTCTCTTCTGAATCTAAGTGGTTCTCTATAATGATCATTCGACATAGAAGCCTTACCACGACTGCTTTCCGGAGATCGCTCCAGAGTATTTATCAAGTTATTCATCTGTTCTTCACTATCCAACCGAGGAGGACCCATGTTGTTAGCCATCCCAGTATAAATTACAGAGGTGGGCACTGATAATCTTGGATTGTGGCGAAATGGAACAGAGCTTGATGAGCTAGCACAACCTGCATTGCTGATAGTTTGAATAAATTCATTTTGTATATGCAATCCCACAACTGATATGTTTTCCTGATCTCCTGGATTTGCAAAGCTACAATCCCTGACCAAACCTGCAGAAGGGTTGGCCACAGAATCCTTCAGATTTACCATGCTCAAATTGTTAAGCCCAGATCTATGTTCACCATCTAACGTATCATTCTGGACATATTGCTGCTTTGCTTGATAAGGGGCTGAGATGGAATGTCCTCGAAGAAAATAGTGAGGATGTGAATTGTAGCTACCAACTCCAATTTGAGGCAGATCCATTTCTTCCCATCTGGTTCTTTTTAGGGGATCATTACCTGTGACAGAATTGTCAGCAATAAAGATGTTATCTGTCACATCATTCTCTGATTGTAAAGGAAGGCTTCGCCTGCTCTCATTATCATCCCTCTCCATACTTGTTCCAGCAGAGATTTTATTATTCTTCAGATGCCCTGTTGAAAACAGAATTGATATCTAAATGGTTAGAGAAATGTCAAAAACCCTCAGAAAACAATAATTGGCTATCATACAATGCATCACAAATGCAGAATATAATTCCTAATACAAATACGAGGTAAAGTAACCATGATAATAAATGAAGCAAAACACATTTGAGAATCACAAGGTAAATTAACACTACGGCAGTGGAAAGGGCTGCGTTCTTACATTGAAATTCTGCAAAGAAAAATATCATTTCATATAGATGGATGATGAATAAAAGTTGTTTAGAAACAGTATGTCAAAGACATATGAGCGTCAGAAAAAAAAGAGCAGGAAAGAACACGTCACAGCTTCATTCCAAGCCACTCTACACAAAATCAAAATATCTCAACATAGATCAAAGCACAGATAGTTTTGTCACCAAATTAAATTATGATGGAATATTGCAAAAGTGGTGTGCGTTCCTGCAGAAATGCTCATTCTAAAATGCATACCCAAGCAGATAAAATATGACATCAAACCAGTCCAGCACATACCCACACGCACAGATGATAGAAGCTGGAGACACAAGAAATACTGAATCAAAGAGAAAGGGTATTATAAGAATAGAACATTTCGAAATGCATCTCTATAAAAGATGATGATGCATGAATAAAGGTTTACTAGCTTTCAGTAATTCCTCATCTAAAATAAATGATTCCCATGACATGAGGGATGCACTTTGTTCATCTATTCGACCACTGAATAAGACTCATGGAATCCAATCAATGAATCAGGAAATAGGATTAATTTTCCATTTCAGCTTTTACTCTTCCATTTTATGCTGCAAATTTACAGTCCCTGACCTATGTCCCCAGAGTTTTTGCAACAATTGTTTGCTCCCAGGAGCCCTTGTGTATGTTAATATGAAAGCAGCACCATCTTTCATTTAAATCCAAGATTCGGTATTCTGTTCCTTGTACAGATAACAGGCATCTCACTTACATCAAATGTATTCCCCTTATTTGTTCCTTACACTATCATACAATTGTCATACTAATGTTCAATAATAGGAAATCTGAGTGATTTACTCAGATCTCCTATGTTTGAGCATGTTCTTGTATGTGCTTTAAATTATCAGATCTGAGAGATTATTTAGCGAGGTTCAGAAATTTTGATCAGATTTGAAGAGATGACACAGAAAAATAGAATTCCAGTTCATCCTCAATACTTTGACCTTCAAAAAGAGACCTATCAGCCAATCTGAACCTCTTACTTGGAATTTTACATTCTTCAATGAATCTTTTGTAAGAAATGAACAGTGGACCATTCTGTAATGGAACATCATTATTCGTTCTGGTGAAACATTCTTTTTCTTCTGATCATGGTTCAGTATGTGAAGCATCTTCTTCCATTCCAAAACCAGTCAGTAAGTAAGTAGGAGTATTCTGATATGCCAGTTTTCTGGATGAGTGCAGTAGAAACTCTTCATCATAATATCTAGAATTGGACTGCAATCAAAGGAGGGAAGAAACTAGAAACACTGTCGTACCATGTTGAGGCGCACATACTGATTTTACAGTGTATATTAGTAAGATAGGACTCTTTGGACAGATTCTTATTTACACCTTCTTCGCGTCTGTTGAATTTCTGTGTTGTCTTTTATCTTAGTGTTATTGCTTAACAAGTATGCATTTTATACATATTAAATGATTCCTTGGGACTCTTAAATATGAACTCTTAAATATAGTATGTCATGTAATCCTCACAGTATGATCTTGCTTTCAGAGGTAAAAGATTCTAGTATTGATTATAATTGTGCCATTATTATGAGTATTATATCTTACAGCTTTCTTCCTCAGCTTATACGTTACTGGTATTTCTTTTGAGAGATTCGTTATGACAACAGTTATTTTTTTTGTGACCCCAAGCTAGTAGCCCTTGGAGGAGCAGTTTCACATCAGCAAAGTGCACCCAGAAACAGGATAGATCCGCCATTACCTGATTGTAGATGCTATACATCCTTATATCCATGGATAACATGAAAAGGATCAAAGCTACCAAAATAAGGAACATGTTTCCATATCCATGACCTACCTTCGTCTGAAATGGCCAGTTCTTTGGTTAAAGTTAAAAGCCATTGACAAACCTGCCCAACTAGTGTCATTAACTATTGCTTTCTAGAGAACGAAAATCATGGATGTCAGCGAGTTTAATCCTGCATACATATGGCTTTGTAAGATGAAAAAAAATCTCCCTCAAGGTCCACATCATGTTTCATGAATAAAGTGTCAATGTGCGTGTGTGCGTACAGGACCAGGATGACAATTATTATAAAAGCTTTGATCTTCTTTCTCGAAACGTATCTTTGCCTGACTCTGAAAGGAATTTAGATATTCAAAAGATAGGATACGTAAGGTTTTTCAGATCTCATCTATCGAAACCCATCAAAGCAGAGAAGGAGATGAGGATATGTTGCCCTTGCTAACCCGAAAGGAAGACTTGCACAATGGCTGTGAGGGAGGCGAACGTGCATAGCAATACCATCATAACTCCAGAACCTTCTAGGTATAATCAGCCAGAGGCAAAGAGAGAATATACGCAGCCATGTATCTCTCTATGCCGTAAAGCAGAAGACTCAGACGGAGAGTGGATCAACGCGAGATGTATGGATGATAACATAGAGATACACATGGCAAACAACATACCAATGCATAAACAATGAGCAAGAAAAAGGGAATGAAAGAAAAATCGGAGAGAGGGGCTTACCTTGTAGTTGTGCAAGGAGATGGGCGGCGGAGGGCACCGGCAAAAACACTGTCCTCTCCCCGGACCTTCAAGGGGTCGCAAGCTCTGAATTTCTTCGGTCGCCCTTTGGGGCGATTTGGTGGATCGAAATGCACGGATAGAGAGGGGGGAGAGGGATAGGGTTGGGGAGCAGGGAAGGGATGAGGACAGACTCTTCTGCCTTGCTCTCCTCCTGTCTCCCCTGTCCCTTCTCCGTCGTCTTCGTCTTTACTCTGCTGTGCTTGGGGGGGGTGTGTGTGCGTGTGTGTGTTGGGCGGAGGAGGCGTGAAGAAGAAAGGGGGAACTCTTGACAGCTTGTGACATTCGTATACATAAATAATATAAATAATTGCTTGGTTTCGCTTCTAACGTTTTTTTGTTCTGGCCATGATGCATTTGCCAAAGAAAGAGAGCAAGTTTTCTCTGCTGCCCATGATGCACTTGCCAAAGGGTAGGATAGGATTAGCAAGACTGAAAGAGAGATAGAAAGAAAACTGCCTTTTTCGTGTTGTCTTGCAGTCTTGGCCAAGAGAGATACATTTGCTATTTTCTAGTAGTTTTTGCACCAGAGCCAAGTTGATGCGGCACAAGAACATTTCCAATTCATATTTGGCAATAGTTGTGGTAATGGCAAACTGCCTTTCTATGGGGTGGCCACAATCTATAAGGCGATGAGATGATTGCATGTAAAATTTCTCTAGAGCTATCTATGGTGGTGGGAAGACGTATCCTAATTCGACAACAAGCATCGGTTCTATGAGTAAGGAGAAATTCCAGAGTCAAGAAATGTTGGAGCTAATGTTTGCTAACAGATCATTGGGAAGGCTATCTTGCCATTTCAAGAGTCAGTTAGTTAATCAAAGAACGCGAGAGGTCTATACCTCGAAACAAGAAGCAAATGCAACTCCTAGCCAACAACCAGTGTTTGTTTGTCTGAAGGTGGTTGTGATGCAATTTATCATCAAGGAAGAGGCACATAGAAAATACTTTAAGAATTGCTTGTGACCACATTGAAATATTGGGATACCAAGATTCACTTACTTGAGTCATGCTACTATCATGATGCATGTGACAGAAGTGGGAAATATGAGTGTTACGTAACATAAAGAAAATGGAGCTTGATTTAATAAATGAAAGACAAATATATGTATATTGTTATAAATAATGGCTCAAAATGGGGTAAGGGCATGGAGTCCCTCCCAAATTCGAGAACATAAAGAAAACTAATTGTAATTGTTAGATCAACATTCCTTCCTTCAACATTTCTCTATTTAAGCTCAAGCTACACATTCCTGTTAGGGTTCTAATTAGTTAGGGTTCCGTTATGGCATATTATTAGGGTTTGACTATTATAGCTTGTTACGAAATCCCATTTTAAATCGAGATACATGGACAATAAGGGATCAACTATAGTCTATATAAATGTGTTAAGAATGCATTACTTAGTAATATACGAACATTATATAAAAGTCAACTTACTGGTCAAGTAAGCACGAAGCCCCCCCGCCCTAACAAATGTTTTTTTC
This sequence comes from Azolla pinnata, assembly GCA_037176905.1. Lineage (NCBI taxonomy): Eukaryota > Viridiplantae > Streptophyta > Polypodiopsida > Salviniales > Salviniaceae > Azolla > Azolla pinnata. Next base: position 15,091 of record JBBBWG010016124.1, read on the forward strand.
GATGTTAGGAGATTGAACGCTCCCCATTGCCCAAGCTCCCATGGGACCAAGCCTAGCCAACATGAGGTCTTGCATGCACTGTCACGAGTGAGGAGGTTGTGGTAACGGCTCCACTCCAAGTGCATTCAATTGTGGCCATAGCTCCTCAACAAGTGCTTCTCACTACAAGGTATTCATCAGTTTGCCACGAGATTTGCCGCGAAAAATGATCTGCAGAAGTTCAGAAAAAATTGTGGCAAACGACATTACATTCTGGTTTGCCGCAAAATTTTGTCGCGACATTGCCGCGCCTTTTTCGCGACATTGACATGACCTTTTCCGCAAAATTTCCGCGAGTTTTACCGCGAATTTACCGCGAATTTACTGCAAATTTACGGCAAATTTTACCACGAATTTACCACGACTTTACCGCGAATTTATCGCAAATTTTACTGCAAATTTACCTCAAATTTTACCGCAAATTTACTGCAAATTTACCACGAGTTTTATTGCGAATTTACCGTGATTTTACCGCGATTTTGTTGCGAATTTACTGCGAGAATTTCCGCGCGTATATACGCGAGTATTGCCATACGTATATACGCAAATTTACCGCATCTTTTTCTGCTTGTATATACACAAAATTAAATTGAAAAATATTTCAATTAAGAAAAAAAGAAAAAATAACCTCATTTTATTCTTTTTTATATATTTATTTTTGTTCTTAATTTGAGAACATATATATATCTTCAAAAGCTTTTTCATTTCAAAAAGCTTTTTCATTTCAGAAAGCTTCTTCAGTTCAAAACTTAGAAAATGGATAAGAAAGTGAAGCCCTCACTCCCTATTTATACAAGATGTCTGTTTGGGACTATTCATGTGAGATATTTTCACTTCTTACTTGCCTGTCTCCTCTTGTATAGATTGATTTATCTGTATATACATACATACAGACAAATTTATCTCTACAGCTAGCAACCATACCTACATATTCATAAGTATATACAATCATATTCATTTGTATATGGAGATAAGATAGATCATATTCATCTATATATGCATATACACATGCATATACACCTGTATGTTAAAACGTAAATGTATATTCATCTATACATTCATACATATATACATATTCACCTATATATGTATACATTCATGTAT